>VDFB02105785.1:147696357-147714857 GCA_007258455.2 Sequoia sempervirens
TGTTTCTACATGCGCGAAATTGGCCATCAAGCCATCGAGCATGTTCAGAGTGCATGACATATTTTGGTACAATTTTATTATTAAATTCACTCATAAATGCATGCACACTAACTTTTTCTGTAACTAAATCACAATGCTTTCCTATGTTTCCATCTTTTAAAGAATACTGAACATTCCTAAATCTTATGACATCTACTAATTGTTGTCCAAAATCATGATCAACACTTTCATGCAAACAAATTCTTAAAAGTGAAAGATTTCCACAGTTAATTCATTGTCCAGAAATACAAGAACTTAAATAAAATAATTTATCATTAGATTTTTCACAAAACAAACCTGAAATAAACTCTTATTGCTTCAGGTGACATATCAATACCATAATCCTGTCTAATCATGTTAGTATGCAAGGTACAACGTATATATCGAAAAACATCATAAAAATAACGAAATTGAACATGTATTTTACAACAACAAGATATTCATTGTTTATTAATTTTTACATACTAGGGTTTATATTTTTCAAAAGACCTTTGACTTATTTCAATATTACCAGGTAACATTGAATCGCTACAAAATTTTCTATAAAATTAGAATTGTGTTGTATCTAATAGGTGTTTTGGGTGAGGATCGCGAACTTTGGACCCCACCCTTAATTTTAAAACATCTCTAGCATTAGATGAAACCCTAGTATTATCATACCAATATTTTTC
Organism: Sequoia sempervirens; assembly: GCA_007258455.2. Lineage (NCBI taxonomy): Eukaryota > Viridiplantae > Streptophyta > Pinopsida > Cupressales > Cupressaceae > Sequoia > Sequoia sempervirens. The sequence goes on from VDFB02105785.1 coordinate 147,697,068, forward strand.
GATCAAATATTTAATTTCAACATTCAATTTTATATCAGACCTCAGTAGTCGTCCACTGAAACTCCAACATTGATTGATAGGATCATTTTCTATACTTTCTCTTCCTTTTTCCGCTATTAGTAATGTTTTAGGATGTATTTTTAAAACTTCACTAATATTGTTTACCATTCTTTTATTTAAAGTTGCTTTGTTAACTATAGCAATAGTTATAGCTCTTCTTGCTGCGTTTTTATCTTTAGATTGACTATTTTTCCCAATAAATTGAATGGCACTAGCAACAGTAGACATAGCATGTTTTAATGATTGATCTTTTCTTTTTAGTTTAACATAAAAAGCCTAACCTATTCATTACTTTCCTCATTTTTTGCATTCTCATCAATTGCATCATTAATTGACATTGAAATGCAATTTTTTTACGATAAAAGAATTTGGTGTATATTCTATTTGCATGTGTTCTTATTTGCCTCCAAGAAATTTGACCTTAGAAGTACCATCAAAAACACCACTCCAATTGTAAAAGTATTTTCATTAAATCTAACATCACATTCTAGATTTTCATCTCATTTCATCAACAAAATGGTTTTATTTTCATTTTCATTTTCATTTTCATCTTCATTTTCATTTTCATCTTCATCTTCTTATTTTCATTTTCATTTTCATTTTATTTTCTTATTTTCATCTTCATTTCATCTTCATTTTCTATTTTCATTTTCATCTTCATTTTCACCTTCATCTTCATTTTCATTTTCATTTTCATTTAAAATACGTGTAAGAAAATGATCATTTTGATTTCACTCTGCAACAAAAAGATTTTTTCTTTTTCATTCTTCTTTTTAACAAATTATATAGGTTCGCTCTCTTTGAATATAGTCAATGTCAACATCATTAAGTCCAAAGATCTTGTAAAACTTCTACATACAAATTTACCATTTCACTAACATGTGGATTTGAAGGATTTGTGCATATTGAAACATTCTCCATAGCATTCAAAGAGGGATTGGAAGACATAGTAGGACTTGTTTGTATAATCATATTCTTCTCCAAATCGACTCCTTGCAAATTAACTTCATCTACAACCATGGTATCCTCAATGTTTTCATCTTCAATAGTTGTTGAATTGGTTGCTCCACCATCATTCATTGATTTCATTCTCATTCTTCTTTCTCTTTGTCTTTGTCTCTCTTTTTCCCTATTTGCTTCAACTTCTTGAGGAGTCAATGTCTTCCTTCTTTTATTACGAGCTTTATCTCCCATGATTATAAAATTCTCAAGCACAAATGAATGTTAATAGTGAAATTCTTCAAAATATTCAATCCAAATTGGAAGTTGAATACCTATTAAGACAAAATTCTTCCTCTTGTGTTCGTCAAAATAAGTAAAAAACTACCACAATTCCACTTTAAAAATTAAGTTCTAACCTGTAAATACAATAGCTTATGAAAAATCATTCATTTTTAGTGCTCTCGGTCGTACATGCAAGTTGCATACTTCAGAAAACTTGTGCACAGTGAATTTAAATCATATAAATGGGATCTCGTTAATAACACGGGATCCCGCTTCAAATGAATCAGGATCCCGATTATAAAATAGGATCCCGTTTATGCATAAGTGGGATCCCGTTTATGAAATGGGATCCCGTTACGCTGACAATGGTCAGAATGTGGTTCAAACGTAACGGGATCCCGATTACTAAACGGGATCAAAGTTTATGAATAAATGGGATCCCGTTTTATAAGCGGGATCCCATTTTTTTAAAATTTGAATTGCCTTTTGCATTGTGGTCAGGTTTTTGCTTAGGTTTTTGGTTTGGGAAAAGCATTGGAAGTCCGAACCTCAACCTTCCACCTGTAAGTTGAAGGTCCTAACAAAGTCAGAAAAATAACAACTTTGGACATATGGCTGACGACCTTTTTTGCAGAATTTTCTGACGAAATTAAAACCCATTTTAGATGAAACAATGCAGATTCTAAATATGTAATTTGTTTTGCAATTGGATTATTTTTTCTATTTTTCAATTAATTTCTAATAAAATTGGTCCATAAACTTTCAATATCAAAGTTTTTTACTATTTTAATAACTTTTGATCAACATAACATTTTGACAAACGGATTGCACGAGAACAAACTTCAGACAATTTTTTTCAATTTAAAAAAAAATCAAAAAATGATAAGTTTAGGTCATCTTATGCATGTCACACACAACGATTTTTAAAAACGACAAATTTTCCTAATAAAAATTTAACAAAAAAAAAATTCAATAAAAAAATACAAAAAAATATCAAGAACAAGCTTCAGTGAGTCATAAAACTTATCCCAAAAGGATTTAGAAAAATATGATAATTTAAGTCAAAATATGGATGTCGTACACGTGCATGGTATGGTAAAAAAAAATGACTTTTAAACAGTGGTTTTTAGAAATGCCTATTAAAACTCAATTTGTACAATCTGGGTATTGAAATAAATTACATATTTGGAAACTAGACTCCGAGCACTACATTTTATGATTAGTGAATTTTTTAAAGATTTCATCTCTAAGTGCTTCAAATTTTAAGGTCAAATGTGTCAAATGCTGAAAATCAGATAAAACACTTCCACTTTTTGGCCAAAAAGTAGACTAAACTTGCACACACCCATTTATCTCTACCTTTTCATCTTTGGCCATATTTTTAAATTTGTCCTTAGACACCTCTAATGCCAAAGTAACCTATAGAGAGAGATTTTGAAGGATGAGATTTTTTATTAGACTCGGTAAGTACCCTCACCCTACCTTGAAATTTTTCCTCATTCCTACTTTTCCAAATCATTGAAAGGATTTCAGTAGAAAGAATAAGCCAAAATAAACTAGAATATTTATCCAAACCTTAATTTTTACCAATAACAATTTCATGCTTTTTAAGTTGTCCTATGTTGCCCCAATCACATAACTCACCACAAAGCATTAGCCATATCTCTTTAGCAAAAAACAATCAAAAAAATATATGCTCAATATTGTCATAATTTCTACATAAGCCACAATTTTTTACTTATATTATATGATGACCACAACAATTTTTTTAGGAGTAGCAGCTATCTAAAATAATCCTTTTTGGGTTCCAAGACCCTATTCCATATCCAATTAAAAGTTTTTTTCCAACTTGTTTGAGTGTCATTCATATACCAACAACTGTTCATAGATTCTATAATATCTTTTGAATTACACATGTTATATAAATTTTTAGCATCCTTTTATAAAATACCATGCCATCTTTCCATTTGCAACTAGTTAGTTTTCCACATAAATTAGAAGTGCAACAGTCTGAGATGTTATTTTCAAATAATAGCCCTTTACACAATTCTCTTAATAAAGAGTATGTTCTCCATTGTGTGTGGGTGAGATCATACTCCTTACTTAGAGTGGACCACGGTTTAAGATCCCCATCACAAAAAATGTCTTTGAAAGCAATGATTCCTTTTTTCACCCAAGATTTGGCTAAGTAGCCTTGTAATAAGGCAAAAGGATTATTTTTGTAAAAAATATTCCACCAAATTGATCTATTAGTAAAAATCTTCTTATCATTGTTTATTATTAGGTTCCTTACTTGTTCCCAAGCCTTCCAAATGGTTTTGAACACAATGAATCCATTTGGTTTAGTATGGAACATTCCTATTAAGGAGTCACTAAATGGATTGTTCCTCCATTTCTTTGCTTTTTTTGGAACTGCCTTAAGGATGTTGTTTATGATAAGCACTTTCCATGGCTCTTCCTTATAAAGAATTTACTATCCACTTTGCTACAAGAGAAATCCCTTACCTTTCTAGATCCTTTAAACCTAGTCCCTCCATTTCTTTAGCCCTACAACACCAATCCCACTTGAAAACATGTTTCTTATTTATGCCCTTCCCAACCAACCAAAGAAAGTTTCTATTTTTTTTTTAATTTCTTCTAGTTGATAATTATTAAATAACTAGGATGAGGAATATTAAACTATATATGATGAGAAATTTTTTGACACACTATGATTCTCCCATCCAGGGATAAGTATAGTTTATTCCAACTATCAATTTTCTTTTCAGTTATAGTCTTGATCCAATTCCACATTTATTTTAAGTTAGGAATAATTGCAAATGGGATACCCAAGTATTTTATTTTCTTATTTGAGCCCCCTATTGAATTTCATATCTGGAAAACCATTTTGGTGGGGTGTCATTCCAACTCAACATTTTTGACTTGTTTTTAGATATCTTTGTACCACAAGCTTCACATAGGAGGTTCAATTTCTATATTAGCCAAACTATGTTTTCTTTATCTAAGTTTACAAACATAGCAGCATTATCCACAAAGTGGATGTTGATTAACTCTTGATTGTTATGGAGATTTAAACCTTTAATTTTAGGACCACTTGAATCATCTTTAAGGATGTAGTAAATGGCCTCAAAAGAAATCACAAATAAAGTAGTGGCTATAGGTATCCTTGTCTTATTGACCTTTGGAGAGAAATGGGTTGGGACAAGTTCTCATTCACACCAATTCATACATTTGCATACTGTAGCAGAGTGTTCGCCATTTTACAAAATTCCTTGGGGAATCCAAAGGCATCAAAGGCCTCTATCAAGAAGGGCCACTCAATTTTGTCATATTCCTTTTCAAAGTCCAAGAGAAGCATGCCAACATTTTTATTTGTGGTTCTCACCCAATCTATTGCTTCCCAATTTATGATAAGATTTTCAAGGATAACCTCCCTTTAATGAAGCCATATTGTGTGTATTGTAATATTATAGGGAGAATATCTCTCAATCTTAATGCTATTTATTTTGCAAGGATATTGTAAGACACATTAAGGAGAGTTATTGGCCTCCAATTTTTTTTATCAATTTTATGTCCCCATCTTTTGGAATTAATTTTATTATACCTTTGTTTATCTCTTTTCCCAAAGAGCCTTTAGCTATAGCTTCATTATATACAAGCAATAAATCTAGATATCCAGTTTATATTTTTTTTTATAAAATTCAATAGGGATTCCATCAAGACTTGGAGATTTATTATTGATAAAAGTTTGAATTGTGAGTTCAATTTCATCTTTTGTTATTTCTTTTCTCAAAGTGAGGATCGTTTCTTTTTTAATTAACTTGAGAATCAATCTTTTACAATAACTCCTAGCTTTAAGTGAGTGGTCACCTTGGTCTTATGAGGAAAAAAAATATTTTTATAAAAGAGGCTAAACTGATTTAGCACATCTTAAGGGTTAGAGATTAGGCTGTCTCCATCACATACACATTCAATTTCTCCTTTATACTTTTTCTTTAATGTAATTAAAGAAAAAAATTGAACGTTTATCCCCCTTGGCCAATTTAATTTTTCCCTTCTTTTTTGACCTCAAATTTTCCTAGTTTGCAGACTTCTTAAGGAATTCTTGTAGAGAGTTAATTCCTCATTCAACTCTATTTTCTCGAGAGTGTCTTGAAGGCTATTTTCTAGGTTGATTAGATTTTCTTGGATGAAGTTTCCTCCTTTCTAAGATCCTTTTATTTTTTTACCCACAGTTTGCAAGAAGTTAGCTCAGGTTTTAAAAATTTTGTTCTATTTTTTATTTAAGAGTCATTTTTAAGCAACTTGGAAAATTTTTATTCTAATTTTCTTCTATTTTTGTTCTAGAATCGAAAGGTGATCAAAACCCACCATAGTGTCTTTAAAGGTTCTTCTTTGCCCCTCATCATTGTTAGTTATTTCACCTAAAAGGTTTGAAGGAAACATAGATCCATCGAGCAGATCCCCTTTCACCAATATATATATCTCCATTATTAACTAGCACCCCTCACTCCTGAAGGATGATGATGCAAGAAAATACTACCAAATAATGATAAACATACATGAAGAAAAAAAATGTATGGAAACCATTCAATGACAAAGTAATTACAAACAAGCAGCGGGAAGAGGAATCATTGCAAGGTAGGGTAAGCGTACAAAGGTCAAAACATGCAAACCCTTAATCATTTACAACGATTGTGAATCCACATGCATCCTCACACGAAACTCAATGAAAACTTCACTGCCACTTCTAGACACATTCCCAAAAAATGAAGTTTTCAAAACCTCAAGCCCATATTATTAGGAATGAGAAACAACATGATTCAAAAAAATGGAAGCTATAGAGAACTCAAAAGGATAAAGAGACTAAGAAATAATAGAAATCATTTAGTCCTCCAAAATCAACACTAAAAATTCTTTAAATCAAGTGAAACTTAAGAAAGAAAAAGTTAAGTGTTGATATTGCAAGAATTTGGGCATGATGAGAAAAAATGTATGAAGAAACAAATTGACTATATTTCACATCTTCTTGAGAATCCCAACATTTGGGTTTGTCAATCTATCAAACAATCTTCATCAACTCAATAATATAAAAAGCCAAAGGAAAAAGATAAAGACAAATTTAAGGGCTAATCTCTAGTTGCCACTATATCATCATCAACAACTCCATCTTTTATTACATTGGGCGATGACACTCTAGCAATAGTTGTGGGGAGAGGGTTTGTTGAAGTTGAAGGTGGAAAATTTAAAAATGATATAGTTATATGTCCTTCTCTTTTATCTAATCTCTTATCATTGTATTAGATTACCCACATATGAAAGGGCGCGATAGTTCATTTTTCTCCAAACTCAATTGAGATTAAATAGATGCAAACCAAAAAATTGTTAACTTTGGTAAGGGAAGATCCCCAAGTTAGGTCATACATATTCTCATACTTTGTACTTTATGTTTCTCCGACAACATTTCTTACTCATTCAAACAAAGTTAAAATATTATGGTATGAACATTTTTGCTACCTTAATTACCACTACCTTGATCAACTTAGTTAGTAGGATATGGTCACATGGTTTCATAGAGCTAGACTCTCTAATGTTATTTGTGAGGGTTGTACCATTGGGAAGCATCCTAAAGCGAAATTTGACATAATAAAATTATGGAGGGCTACACATGTTTTGAAGCTTGTTTAAAATGATGTATTAGGGAAATTTTCCCATCCATCCTTCACTATGCCAAGGTATACTCTCACTTTCATGGATGAATTATCTAGATACACACAGGTCCACTTCATTTGAAAAAATCTAGAGAGAATTAAAAAAAATGAGAATTTAAGGCTCTCTTTGAAAAATAGTCAAGGAAAGCCAACAACATTTTTTTGTTAAATAATGGGGGTGAGTATGTCAACTACAAGTTTGAGTAGTTTTGTCCAACAAAGGGCATAGAGTTGTAATGAATAGTTCCTTATACTCCCCAATAGAATGGTGTTATAGAATATAAGAACATATCATAGAAAGATATGGCTAATCGTATGATACTATAGTGTCAAAAATTGTACTCCCTTCTTAAAAATAGTACAATTTCACACTCTGCCTTGGACCTATTTTAGTACCTTTGCATTCATGTCCTTTAAATCATCATTAATAGGCCCATAAGACCCTTTATTATGTATTCCAAGGCTTATTTCAATTGAAATCCCAAAAAATTCAATAAATGCATTTAATATTTCAATGACTCGACATTCTCTCACCCCAAAAATATAGGGTGGGACCCATACGCCACCTTGGGTGTATGAGTCCCGTTTGGGGCCTTTTTTAGGTTTTGAGGAGAAATCAAGGTTTTCAATTCAAATTTTTTTGTAATTTTAGGCATTTGGGATCCTAATAAGCGTAAATTAGATGAAATTCCTATATATAACTAAAAAAAGGTTGGGAGAAAGAGGCATTGCCTCCTAAAAGTGCTAGAGGATTGGGGATAAGGAGAATCCAAATTGCTTATCATTCCTAAAAGAGTGGGAATGGAACCTCTGGAAGGATCTAAGAACTAGGTGAGGTACCAGCCAAGTATTTGAAGAACAAAAACCCTAGCTATTTTCTCTCTATGACTGGCCTACCTAGTGGTTTTGTTTAATGGAATCACCTTGTTAAAATAAAAAAATGTGCTCAAATTGGGGGTTAGAAAGAGAATTGGAAATGGTAAAAATATTGATTTCTGGAAGGACCCTTGGATTGAGTCCTCTACTCTGTCCTCACTTGATGGATTGAATCCCCTCAAACAAACCTTAACCAGGATATGTGGCAAAAAAGTTTGACTATGTTAATTGGGAGATGGATGAACCTAAATGGAAGGAGTTCAACATCCTATTAATGAGGGCTAATTTAAGAGGTTAGAGATAGTTTAATTGGGATCTGACATTGCTAAGGCTTCACAATCTAATTGGGGAAGCGAAGTGGTTTTCTAGTGAAAGGGAAGATGAATGGGTTTGGAAGAGGAGCTCTTCAGGTCGTTTCTCTGTTAAAAGTTCCTATGAGGAAATGGTTAAGCCTTTGTTAGATAATAGAGATATCCCCTAGGAAAAAGTGTTGCTAAAGAACTTGGTTCCTTAAAGTAACTATTTCTGGTGGGCAACCTCACATGGAAAAATTCTTACCATTGACAACCTAGTTAGAAGGGGGTTTCAATTGGTTAACAAATGCACCCTTTGCAAGCAAGATGAAGAGTCTATAATGCATATCTTCTTTCACTGCCAGTTCTCTAGAGAGGTTTGGTCCTTCTTCCTCTTGTTGTTATTCATTGATTGGGTGTTCCCTAACTCTATGAAGTCTTTTATAGAAAGCTGGTCAAATAGCCCCTTTTCCCATAAAGTTATTGTTGATCTTTGGAACCAAGTTACCCAATTTGTTACCTAGGGAATATGGAAGGAACAAAATAACAGGATCTTCAGGGAAGTGGAGAGAAGCAACAATGAGGTTAGTATGATAATAAAAGCACAAATTAAGGAAAATATGGAGGTTGGAAGATACAGTGTCTCCAAAGTTTGGCTGAATACAAAGAGATGAGAATAAAGTAGATCTGGACTTTAAGGAAGGAGCTTACTAACATGAATTGGACCAAAATGTTAATCAAAAAGTCTATAGTGTGGACTTCTCCTCAAAAAGACTAGATAAAGTGCAATTTTGATGGCTGCTCTAAAGGCAACCCAAGTATGGTAGGGGTAGGGGGATTGCTAAGAAACCAAAAAGGGGAGTGCATTGTGAGCTTTAGAGTTAACTTGGGTGTTTGTTCCAATAACAAAGTTGAGGCTATGGCTGATTTAGGGGGATTAAAGATTCTTAAGAAGTATGGCTTTAAAAAATTTATTATGGAAGGAGATTCTAAGCTAATCGTGAACATATTCAATGGAGTAGCTACACCACCCTGGGAGCTAAAAAATATTATTGACAAGTGTTTATCTCTAAAGAGTTATTTTCCTAACTGCAAGGTGCAACATGTTTATAGAGAAGGGAATAAATCTATTGATTGTGTAGCCAATGAGGCATTGAGGTGTATGGGGTGGACCCATTGGAGTAATAATAATCTATCGAGGTCTTTAAGGGACTTGATTTTAAATGATAAATTTGAAAATGATTACAACTTACAAAGTTGAAGTTAGGAAGTGGTGTGGGAAGTATGGGAGATCTTCTGACCTTAAAGGGTTGTAGTTTAATGATGTGCTCTTGGTATGGTGTCGAGCCTTTTGATCTTCTTTGCAAGCAAAAATAATCATTTTTTCCTTCTCGAGGTGATCAAGGATCACATGGATTTTCTCAAGTGGCGAAGGGATGTCAAATCCATATGTGTTGATATGCCTAATGTCATCTCATTGCGTATTTGTGAATATTTGCAAGGTAAGACTATTAATGAGATGTTAATTATTTGCAAAAATAATTATGTGATTGTGGCTCTGAGAATTGTGTCATCAACTTTCCATAATTGAAAGTTCTCGATTCCTAACTTATTATGGGCTTATTTTGATTTTACAAGTAAAAGCATTTTCTGCAAGACTGGTAGAGAGCTGAAGAGGAGTGGTAATGAAAAATAGCTTGCAACAGTAAAAAAATTATAAAGTGCTAAGATGGGTGGGCCGAGGAAGCACACAGAGCCTCCAAATTGCCAAGTGCTCAAGCAAAATATAGATTTGTGGAGGTTATTTGAAAATGTGGGAATGACTCATTTCTTTGAGACTATGAAAGGCTATAATGAGAGCCTTCTGCCAAATTCACAAATTCATGGAGGAAGGGAAATTTTGCTATTGGGGCTATCAAGTTTGAAGTGATGGTGAGGTTTATCATAGAAGCTACAGGATTGCTAAATCAAGGAATGAAGGTGGCAAAGAAAAGTGGGGCCGACTACCAGAAGTTTGTGGATAAATTTTTGCATAATGGGGAGAATCTCAAATGCTTCCAAAATGGGTATGCTAGGTTGGAGCTTCTGCCTCCCTACACCCTGGTAAAATTGTTTGTTATGAGATATTTTACGTTGGAAGGTAGATACATGTCTGTTCATGCATATCATTTTCCTTTTCTAAATAATATTAGGCATGGTGAAAGAATAAATTTTCCCTTCCACCTTTTTTCCTTCTTGCAAATTAACATAGAGAAAGGTGCTAGCCCTCCCTTGCATCAAGGTTTGATGCTTGATCTATATAAGAATTCTCTTGTGCTAAACCCTCATGGAAACCCTATTGCTGCTAGAATTGATCATAATAATTGAAATGATGGTGACAATGATGATCCCCCTGTGGATGAAAACCCTGTTGTGGATCCTATTCCTGGGCCGTCCCCCATTGTTGTTGCTAGGAAGGTGCTAACCCTTGCCAAATTCCCTTCCCCTGTTGCTGCTTGTTTGAATCCTTCTACCCTTGTTTCTTAGAAATCTATTGGTAAAGGTTCCTTGGAGTCTGAGCATTCTCCTCTTCTCCTGGAATTTCCCAAGTCAAAAAAGGTTAAAAGAGATCTAAATCCTCAAAAAGAAGTTATCACAATTAGTGAAGAGGGTCTAAAAAATGAGGAAATGATTGAGAACCAATAGGGGAAAGGAAGCGGTGGTAATGGTGGTCGTAAGTCTACTTGCCTAGAAAAGGCTACCTCCAAAGATAGGAAAGGAAAACAAAAAATATGTGTGTGTGTGTTGAGGAAGACTTGGAAATTGAAGATTTCAAAGCTCAGGTAGATGAAGATTTTGATGGGATGGATTTTGAGGATTATGCCTATGAAATGGGGGAACAAGGATCGAAAGAGGACAAGGAAGATGATGAGGAGGAGAAAATTGAAATGGAGGAGGACCCGAAGAATGATACCCTAACTATTCTGGATGTTGGGAATACTGGCAAAGATAACAATGTTGCTGATTCTAGCCTAGATTTTATGAAAAGAAGACTAAATTTTTTGCAGGTACAGTTTGATGACATGGAGAAAGCCTTGGTCACACTGATGAAGGTGACTAATAGGCTGATGTGAAGAGCTATAATGGGTGTGGTTTCGAGTGAAACAAAATTTCTAAGAAGCGAAAAAAAATGGGGAAGTCTGATGATTTGAAGGTGTTGGATGATTTAGAGGGACCTGAATGGAGGGAGTATATCTCCCTTATTGGTGAATATGGGGACCTGTTGGAAAAAGTTGAGTAATGGATTCCTCTTTTGATGTTGTTTAATGATTGCTCTCCGTTTTGTTTCTTATCATTTCCTGATTCTAGACTATTATTTCATAATAGCTTTGTTATGGTTTAGGATTTGTTGGCTCATGATGGATTTGATTAATGGTTTTCGTAGCTTTAAGTACTCTAGTAAAAAATTTATGTTTTTGATTAACTATGGATGGTCTATGGTTATGGTTATGATATTTCGCCTACGTGCCACCCTAGATGCTATTTTTTGATGCTGGATGGTTGTGTTGTTTCCCACCTTGTTTTCCTTTTTGTTTGTTTGGCTGTATCCATGGGATCAAGGCCTTTTCACCGCTTATCTAATAAAAAATTAGGTTTCAAGTCATTGGCTACTGGAAATATCTAGATCAAGCACCCTAAGAACTAAAAATCATTAATCAATACTTAGAGCTTTCAGTGTTCAATTGCAAGAAACGGGCTTGCAGATCAAAGGAAACGTCAAGAAGGAATTCAAGGGCAGATTTGTAGAAGATTATTGCAACAATCAAGATCCATTTCATCATGTAAAAGATTTAGTGCATCATGTGTGATTGTGAGCTAACCTGTTGATGTAGCATTTGTGATCCAAGTTCAAGCATTCAAAGCCATATCAAGTTTCATGATCAAGATCTACATCCATTGAGGCCAATTCATACAAGTTCGAGATCTACACTCCTAGGATTCAACAAGGTTTGGTGATTTGTTACATTCATTTGTTCGTTCATCATTCCTTCATGTTATTTCAATTCATTTCAAATTTTAATTACTCAAACAGTGTTTGACCAAGGAAAACCCCAATTCACCTAACAAACAACATTTTTCTCTCTCTTGTGATGTGCATTTTATAGATTTATGTGAACAAGACTCTCATTAAGCTAACTTGTTGGCATATTAGTCCCAATGCAATCTAAGACAAAAATTTCTAGGGTTTACAGACCTTGTTTTGGCCTCTCCACTCCTCCAACTTCTTTTAATGGTGAACCCTCGTCCAATTACATTAGGAATCCACTAGCCATCCCTCAATCAAAGCAGCTTGGTTGGGGATCTAGGAATTTCAAATGAGCGGAAATTGTGAAATAGGTCCAATTCCATCTCCCAAAGGTGGAACTATTTCCCTTTTGTTCATTACACATCAAGAGTCTTACACCATAGTAATGAGTAGAAGTAATCAACTATGCTTATTACATTCATAATCAGGTTCCTCAGAAAGCCTTAAAGGGAAACACTCCCTTTGAAGCTTGGATAGGTAGGAAACCATTAATTGAGAACTTCAAGATCTTCAAATCTCTAGTCATGAAAAGTATATTGAAGCAAAATAACAATATACTGAAACCAGAGTCCCAACTTTTCATCACAATAGACTATCTACATAGTTTGAAAGTTCATCACCTACTCCACCTAACCACACATGAATTTTCATTGAGAGGAGTGTTAATTTTCAAGAGATTCTTACCAACTCTACACTTAAAATTTATCCTTATATTATGGGCTCACTTATTTTTAATGATTCTTCTAATATCCCAAACCATATAGAACATATTCTTGTGGTATATTCTTCTTCTTCTTCTTCTTCTTCTTAGTCTTCTTCTTCTAGTTTTGACAATGAGGATAGTGATGGGGATTCATCTTCATCTACTTCTATACATGTTTTGGAGGATGATGTTTCAACACTTGGCTTAGCCACTTCAAACCCTCCCACTTTTCACCTTGTCTAGGTTAGATAGACACTTCATAATGTAGGTAATTAGGTAGGTAATCTAGAATATGATAAAAGTACATGGTCAAAATATCAAAGTGGGACACATGCTTTCTTTTCCTTAGTCTTAAATCACAAAAATTCATAGAGATATCAAGCATACCTGAGTGGGATAGTCCTATGTATGAGGAATATGATTCCTTAATGAGAAATCACACTTGTGGTTTGTCTTCACTTCTTAAAGGAAAGGAGCATGGTTCAATATAGGTGGATATATCAAACCGAGTTTTATGCAAATGGGCCAATTGATAAGTATGAAGTATGTTTGGTTACCAAGGGATTTTCACAAGTTGCTAGCACTAACTACATAAGTATGAAGTATGTTTGGTTACCAAGGGATTTTTGTAAATTGTTAGCACTGACTACACAAAGACCTTTGCACCCATGGACAAGATTAATTCAATCTACCTCACACTTACTATTTTCATTACACATGGTTGAGATTTCCACCAAATTGATTTAAAGAGTACCTTTTTTCATGGAAACTGTGAGGAGGAGATCTACATGGAACAACCTCTAAGGTTTGTAGACTTAGTAAATTCCTCTATGACCTCAAGTAGGCCCCTTGGGCTTGGTATACCAAGATGGATTTTTTTCTCTTATCTTCAAGTTTTGATTGGAGCCACCTAGATCCTTATGTATATCTATTGTGACAAGATGATTCATTATTGATACTATTACTTTATGCCGTTGATCTTTTTATCACCAAGAGATCTCTTCATCCACTATTTTAGAAATGAAGTTAGCTCTACAAGACATATTTTAGATTATTATTTTTTGTTTTCTTGCATTAATTCCTTGGTATTGAGATTTCATAGTTCAAAATACATATCACTCTTGCATAGCCCAAATATACTCTTGAGCTACTTTCTTAATTTCACATGATTGGTTGTAAACTATCTTTGACTCCCTTTCTATTTGGAGTCAATTTTGAGGCCAATTTTACTACACCATCATTCAATGCCTCTTTGTATTGAAAAATTATGGTAGTCTTATCTAGCTTATACATACCAAGCCTAATATTTCATATGTAGTAGGCATGTTTTTGAGATTCACATATGAGCCTCATGAGATACACTAGAAAGAAACTAAGATGATCCTTCACTCTCTTCGAGACACTCTTATATTTGGGATTTATTATTGATTTGAAAAAAATATTAGCTTGGCTAGATATACAAATTCGAATTGTGTTGGTGATACTTAGAATTAAATATGTCCACTTCAAGTTACAATTTATTACTTGGTTTGGTACTATTAGTTGGTCTAGAAAAAAGAAAAATGCTATTTCTTTATCATCCATAGAGGTAGAGTACATGTGAGTTTAATACAACTATTGAGGCTCTTTGGCTTCAGGATATTCTCACCAAGTTTTAAATTCTACTCAAGCACCTCATAGTCATCTATTGTGACAAATAAAATACCAACTAGATATGCAAGAATCTAATCTAGCATCAATAGATGAAATAGAGAGATATTTATGTGGATTACTTTTGGGAGCTTATTTATGGTTAAATCATTGACTTAATTTTTTCAATATCCAAAGAAGGTTGTTAATATTTTCACCAAAGATTTTACTAAGAGCAAGTTCATTGATCTACAAGCTCTTCTTGGGGTTTGATATACTTTAGTAGCAACACCATCTTTAGGGGGCTTACTAGTCCTCTTCACTTTAATTTCTCACTTTGGGGGGTAGTTTTTTTTCTAATGAGTTTTCTCCCTTTCTCAACTCCATGAGTGATTGCATTGTACTTGGGTACCTCATTAGGCCTAGTTGTCGAGACCTTTTTTTTTCACCTAAGTTATGTTTAAGAGGGGGGTGTTAGTGTATATATTATTTCATACATTATCCATATGGATATTTACACATGGAATTAATCCCACTTAAGCTTATTTGTTAGTGAGAGTTAGCTTACCACCTCTTGTGAGTCTTGAAGGAGTTAAATCACCACCTATTTCAGTTGGTGGGAGTTGACTACATAGTTAGCTCTACCATTCAAGGTGGTGATTTATCCCCTCTCACCTATTTATACATCTCATTCATGGTTAATGTACATGTTTATTTATCTATTTTTGTTTGTATTGTCTTACTTGTATTGTATGTTTTTCAATTTCATAAGTAGGAGCATGCAGTTGCTTGATATCTGTGACTCAATCTAATACTAATATTTTAACCAGAGATCTTGTAAAAGTTTACAATAAATACATATGATATATACATATATATATATACATATATATTTACATAAATGTATACATAATTTTTGGTAAATATAATTTTTATACGAATTTGGAATATTTTACCAAGTACAACTATATAATAACAAATAATACCAAAAATAAATAACAATATGATTTTTTATTACAATTGACTCATTGAAAACAAATTAGGATATTTCTCACTAACAAAATTTTTAACCACCCCTCAAACCTCATGATTTACAATAGAAAGGGATATATTGAACATGAATTTGAGTGGGATCCTAGTTGAAAATAACTCAAGGTTATTAACTTGTTAGAGAATAGTTATAATACAATATAGAGCAACTACTTGAGGATTTTGCATAACATTATTGAGTTTTACTACTTATTTTAAAATATTGAATAGGCTATCTCTATTAAATGATTAGCATGATACCTATAAAACCATTTATTTAACTTATTATAGATACATTTAGTTAAACAATATAAATTGTTAACTCATTTGGATTATAAGTAACCTTCATTAGTATCAGCAATACAACACATCACGATTATCAATTGTATTAGTTGTAGACATCAACACTTACCTTCAAACATTCTTAATGATCTTAAAGATGAAAAATTTATTAAGATGAAACTTTGTTGTACTTAATGAATAGGATAAGTTAATCAATTGAAAATTCAATAGGGGTTATAAACATAGTATCATGAGTAGTTGGAAACCTTGTCAAGTGTGTAATTCAACTTGTAAATATTCATTTTATTTACCTAGGAATACAAATTGATCAAATAAAACTTAGTTTCAAGTTTGATAAAAAAAAGTATGGTATATAGTGTAGAACTATATTTACCTAACCAGTTTAATTAGTTGAAAGTTTAATATTTAATTATTATTAAACATTTAACTATTTATTATTATTACTTGAAATAATGGTGTCTAATTGTTATTTATCTTTTAAATTGTGTTTTACGTAGATTACTTGAAAGTTCAATAAGTTGTTATCTATCTTTTGAAATGTAATTTATAGCAATTTACTTGAGAGTTAAATAAGGTTATTTTTAGTTGATAATGTAAAAATTTGTTTTACAATTGATAGCTTCAATATATTGTTTACAATGATTACAAAAGTTCTTAAGGGTAGTTATAAATGTTTGATTTTTAGATTCTTTCATTTTCTAGTTTAGATAGGTAACCCAAATAAGAGACTTAAAACCAAGCTAGTAGCATTCAATAAAAATGGCATCTCTAGCCTTTACGGGTAATGCCATCATGCTTGAGTTACTACACTTAGTGTCTAAATACAATTACAACAATATTTGTGGTATTATCCCTAAAAATAACTAAGAATAAATAAGAGACAATCTGTTGTTTAAAATCTAAAGAATGGATAATATTCCTTGGATCACAAACTAAAAAGATAATTCAAATGAACCAAAGGACGTTAGATTAAACCGAGAAAACCATCATGTAATTTCATAAGATCTTCATATATTTTTAAAATGGATTGAATTTAATCTTTCAAGTTTCAATGGGGTAAACATAATCATCATCTCATAAATAATGTGAACAGAAATATTGATATATTTTTCAAGGAGAGTTATTATTTTATTTGAAGAGGACTAGGAGTAGGCATTAGTTAGATTTAGGTAAACAAGTATTGTGCTATGAAAACCAAATACTTCTAATTCTCCCCTTCATTGGTAACAATTGTAGAGGAACTGCTTGGGGGAAAGGGGCCCTAGAAAGGGTTATGTACCCACATAAAAAATATACATCAAACATATCTTAGATAATAGAACTATATAACTTGATCCCTTTAAATGGCAGAAATGTATGTAATCAGTCTGGTGAATAAAATAGGTTCTCAGTATGGATGTGTTTAAGTATAGGGTTTGGGGAGTATTCAAGAAAGATTATAATACCTTAAGTGACAATACTAGATTAGTCATTCAAGAAAATTATTCAAGTAATGGTAAAATATCTAAGATAAATATCAATATAAAATGTATTATTTGTGTACTCAAAAGAATATCAAATGGATTGTTTGATTCCTTAAGGTTTTAGGCCAAATTTTGAGGTGATTTTCAACATTTTATTTGTATATATATATATTATACTTTTGAAGATGGAAACCTTAGTGCACTTCCAATATGGGAGCATAGTATTTAGAGACTAACTCTAGATCTAGATGGTCTTTGTGATTCTAATTCTCTAGCTAGAGCATATATTTATTCTTTATGGATAGATTCCTATCTCATTTGGATAGGTGTCTATCTTGGATGGATAGATGAATATCTATCATGTATGGGCATATGTGTAGAATATATGGTTGGATGCTTGTCCAAAATTGGATGAAAGTCTATCCCATATGGA
>VDFB02105785.1:147714957-147747101 GCA_007258455.2 Sequoia sempervirens
TGTTCAACATCATTGAACTAAGAATTTATCACACATCTGCAGAGAAACAAAGGAGTACCACAACCTAAAACACATTACACTTTAGTTCTCACTGACTTGATGTACTCTTCAACATCTCTCTTCTCTAAAAGCAACCTCTAAATCACTTCAAACACCTTAACTACCCTAAAACCAACCTCTCAATCACTTCAAACACCTATATTAAGCTACCACTCTCAAGACCAATGTAACAATGATACAAAATAATGCTTTGAGTTTGAAAGATGGGTCACTTTCCTACTTTGGGTGGGATTTTAGACTCTCTAATACTATCATGCATTTCTTTCATTCCTTGTGCCTCCACCTCCCACTTCGTTCTCTTGTGGGCCTTTGAAATTTTTCCTTTCCATTCGCATAAAACCCTAATACCTTGACCACCACTTCTCAAACCATACATTCCTCTTTGGATCTTTGGGCCTTTAGTTGATGTCTTACGTTTGTAAAAGAGCCAATGGGGTATCCTAATCCTCAAACCCCTAGATCCCCATTGTCTTGTGTCCTAACACCCAAGAATCCCATCGCCTGAACCCTTGATGTTGGACCTTGGGATAATTATTTGCTTGAACTTAAAGAAATCATTTCCCTAGATCTCCACACTCAAGCATGCACTTTCACAAAACCTCACCATTTGAATGGACTCCACCCATGACCACGACTAACCAAGAATGCAATTAATGAGCCCAAATTTGAATGTGAGAAAATGGCAAGAAACTTTGGACCCATGTTAGGCCTTCAATCTCTATATAAGGAATAAAACTGCATTAGTTTGGATAATCTTTGGACATCATCTCAACAAATCCAAAATTGCAAAGTCGGACACTTGTGTTCACTTGTTGAATCTAAGGACAAAAACCCTTAGGTTATGGAGATTTTTCGACGAAACCCCATTGGTTTCCTAGAGTTTGGAGGATGAAACTTGTTTAGATTTGTGAGGGAAATTTCACAGAAAGGTTGCATCTGTATGCCAAGCATAGTGGATTTCAGCATCCCAATATTTTTCTAAATTTTTTTTTTATCATTGTAATCTTGGTTATGAGCAAACAATTGAAGCAAAAAAATTGTAATCATGAAGTGAGTTATTTGAATTAAATACTCTATTCCAACCAACTTATATGTGTAGATCTATTTATCATATGTGAATGTTTTAGATCTAAATATCTTGTTTAAATGTTTTGGCTGATTTTCATTGAATTATTCCAAATCTAAGAAATTTGTATGAATAATTTAGTTAAGGATCATTGCATTTATCATTGAGCCTATGGTCAAATGTTCTCATCCTATGACATAAGTCTTGAATTGCTTTAATCAGTTCTGACAAGTCATGACCTCTTGATTGGGAAGGCTGTAACTCCCCCATTCATTCAGACAACCAGATGTATGTTTGTTGACAATATCAAATAAAACCTCCAGCCAGGGTCTGCTAGTGTAGGGAGAAGCAATGCATGAAATTTTCTTTTTGATTTGGGCTAAATGTGATTAGGACAGGCCCTGACAGGGTTGTATCAAAGCCCAAGAGAGAGATATGTTGAGGAAGAAAATAGAGAAATTATAGTGAAAATGTGCATTAGCATGTCTCATTTTATTTATAGAAGAAAGTACAGTGCACAACAATCAAGCAAAAGCTAAAATCCATCTATGAAATAAATTACTCACTATCAAAACTAACCTTCAAATTAAAGAAGAATTTAAGAAGTTATATTTTCATATAACTTCTTCAAATGTATTTAAATTATTGTACAAGGAACATAAAATATTAGAGATGCACTTTCCAAGCAATGTTGTTTTCCTATCGGTTTATGTAAAACATAATTATTGTGGGGATTCTACTTAAGATTCAATTAATCAAGGAAATCATAAATGTTTTGGAGTTTTGTTCTACCAATGCAATTATTTTCTATACTATCCATTATGGAGAAGTGGTTTATACAAATTTTCTTTGTGAAAAATACATTGTGATTAAATTATTTGTTTAAAAGTTATGTCTTGCTTTTTATTTTCTAAAAGAATCCATATTTAGATGGTGTTGCAGTCAGATAAACATCTATTTTTCACAAAGCTCACAACTTTTAATAGTATTATTTTCCTAAATTTCTAGGTCAAAGTGCATGATGATGTCATTTCATGCCTACAAATAATTGAATCTTCTAGTCAACAAATGGTCACAACATCTTGGGATGGAATGATTAAAATATGGAACATTGATGAAGGTAGAGGTAGTTGGGCAACAACTTTTGGCTCATCTAAGAAGACACAAAGTGCCAGCAAGTATATGAAGAATGGTCATATGATATATTATTAGTATTCATATGGGAGTCTAGCCATATTAATTTTTTGAAAAAAGTGAATTTATGTTATATAAAAAAATTGATGGTTACAAATGGACCACCAAATTTACTAAGGGATGGGAAAGTTGACAAAGAAGAAAATCAGATGGTGTAGGGTTAATCATATGAGTATCTAGTTGTTACTTATGCAATGTGAAATAATGCTTTGAGTTTGAAAGATGTGCAATGCAATGTAATCAGCAATATGAATATAAACTACATAATATTTAACCATTCTTTTTATGCTATTGTACATTGATATTTAACCATTGCTTCAAAGAGTTTAATCATGCACATGAGGAGGAAACTAAATTTCGATTGTCAACTTCTATATATATCAAATTATCCAATAATCAAGTGTATGTCCATATACAAAAATGGAATCAACGCCAACTCAAACAAAGTTTTACAAAATGTGGCATATGCCATCTCAATATCTATTCAAAATTTACATGCCAAAATGTCTATCTCATCCTAAACTACCGGTGGATCATCAAAATGGAGCCTCTTTGAAGTACTCATATTCTAAAGGTAGCCGCATTAAAGAAAACAAACCACAACAGATTAGTTATACCATATAATTTTAAAATTAAATAATCAATACAGCACCCATTGAATTGTAATTTGAACTCAAATTGAAATTGATTACCCCAAATACATCTTTGTAGGGTCGTGGGTCCTAGAACAGGCCCCTCAGAATCCAACCAAACCAACTTTTTGTACTCAATGTGGCTACATGAAATTGATCCAAAGCTAGTACAACTATCAAGAATAAGAACATATTTACCAAGAACAAAATAAAATAAACACATACCTCTTTAGGTTGATCTTTTTCTGTATCTCCTTTAGGTGTCTCAACACCTCCTCCTTGAGGTGTTTCAACACCTCCTCCTTCAAGCGTTCGAATACCTACTCCTTCGAGTGTTGTGGCACTTATCAAGAATGATGTATAGATCACAACCGTTTGTACATAAAAATGACAAATACATATGAAACTACGAATCTTTGTCAATGTATGCATAATCAATAAAAGATCTTATAAATTTTAATTCAATCAAATTTGAGTTCAATTACCTTTCCCTTATCCAACACTATGTCTCCATAGTCTGGAGAGAATCGCACCTCACTCGCACTAGGTTTTTGCTACAAGCAGAGAGTAAGATAAACATATAAGCTAATATATAATTTCATTATTGAAAATTCAAATGACAAGAAAATATACAATAAAAAAATGTAAATGAGTGAGTGAGAAAATACATACTATGTACGTGTCGAGGCCAAATGAAATGGCCCTAAGGGTGCTATCAAACACCTGTGTGAGCTCCTCCTCAGACATTAACTGTTAAATAGACCATGTAAATAAATATTAGTACTTGATACTATCTCTTATTAATATTCATTTTAAAAAAAAAGGCAAGTTATGAATTTACACCTTAAATGTTACCTATGTAACTACTCCAATGTCCAATGCAAGAGAGGACTCTGTAGGGTGTGCTCCACTCCCCTACATGTGATATGCTATAATCTCCACATCCTGGATGTCATAATCAGAAGTGTCTAATGGATGCTCAGGGGGTTGTACAATAGGACCCAAACATATTTGCTGGCACATATTGCAAATATGTGGCACACAAATATGTGGACCCGAGGAGGATGATGCAGCAGCACTAGATCCATCGCCAAGATCACCAGACTGTGGCTGAGCTACCCAATAAAGCACGGAAACTAAAAAGACCACTCAAAGAGAGGAATGGTGCGGATAGCCAGGGCTGCATCCTCCCTGTATTACTCCTGATGTTGTTCGAGGAGGCAAGGAATTATGCTTCAACCCACTTGAAGCTACTCTCGGCTCATCCTGCACACTCTACCCACCCTGAGCAGTTTAATGCCAGCAATTGACATGATGCCCCAACAAAAACCTCTAAGATATAATTTTTATAAAGTAAAGGTACATCAGAGCCATGCTGGTGGTTTATCAAAAACCATACACCAACAATCCCAAAAGTTATCTACTATGCCCCTATGCATGCACCATTTTATAGAAATTTTTGGCTTGTTAACATTAACTGGCAAACCAGTGCTGGGGTTAATAAATAAAGAGGCTATTTGGTATTTTTTTATTTGGATATCTTTCACATCATCATATGACAATCCACATGCGTAATATTCCCTCATGGTTCACTAATGAAATGCACAAGTTGGGTGGAGGGTTTCTACATTTGTAAATTATTCCATCAATGGTTGAGCTATATCGGGATAATCGAGGATTTTCCTATAAACATCACAAATGCCCCTCAATTCCTCCAATTTTTCATGAATTAACTATTCAATTGATGGTTGCGGAGGTGGTGGAGCATTTGGAATTTCTGCATTTTGATTCTCAGCTAGTGGATTTTCATTTTCAATTGGTGGAATTTGTGCATTTTCATTCTCGGTAGCCATAATGCCTGATTAAAGTTAAAAAATAATTAATCTAAAATTAGACAATATAAATGAAACACTATTTTTAAATCAAAATCCATTAAAAAATTCATTTTTTTTATCAAAATCTATTTTGAACTCAATTGTTTCATAAAAATTCAATCAAAAACCCTATTTTGAAAAAAAATCCACAAAAAACATTCATTTTTTTATCAAAATCCATTCTCAATTCAATTTTTTCATAAAAATTCAATAAAAAACCCTATTGTGAAAAAAAATCCACAAAAAACATTCATTTTTTTATCAAAATCTATTCTAAACTCAAAATTTTCACAAAAACTCAATCAAAAACCCTATTTTAAAAAAAATCAACAAAAAACCATATGAAATTATTCAAATCTAAATCAAATCAAATAAAAAAAAAAAAACTTACCTTTGCAAATCGAATTTAGCCTATATTAGATATCTGTTATGTGAAGAATGGATGCACTGTGTGCCCGTGGGTTCTTCTCAGCCGAATGACTTCAAAAAAGTGACAAAAGTTTTTAATATATGCTTTTTACAAATCGGATATCCGATTTGTAAAATAGGTTTGGTGTTAGGTATGGTGACACCCGAGCCTAAAAAAAGTCAACATGTTCTTTTCGCATTTTTTCGGTTGATGAAAGATGTGTTTTTTCCTCATTGTCACTTTTTGGCCCACCCTTAACCTGCACATACCCAAACAAAAATTCCAAATTTTGATTACAACACACATCCTAACTCTCACAATTTTGTTTCTAAAGCACACAATTCTTAAAAATAATAACAACATTCGACCAAATATAGATATAATAATCAGTTAAGTAACTAAATTGCTTAGGTAACCCTAGTAGGGCTTCAAGAGAAGACAAGGGATTCACATCATCGAGGCATCCCTAATAAGTCCTACAAACACATTCACGATCAGAAGACACTATCAAGTCACATGCTATGCCAATACAATATATCAATATTAACTCAAGTAATGAAGAGAGGGAAAACCCTAAGGGCCATACCTAATTCGTTGAGGGCTCATCTCTAACGACCTTTCTTGCATATATATTTCACAGAGAAACCATAGTTCAACAACTTGAGTTGACCCAACTCATATTTGATTGACCAGCAATCACACATAACACCCAGGTTTAAATCACCACTAGATCATAATGGTCATAAATACTAAGAATGAATAACATCGGTGAATCTATAAGGGTTCCTTCTACTATAAGGAGTGATTAAAAATATTGATTACAATGCCCTTCAAGGGCCACTTACTAGCACAGATAATCAAGAATTGGTCTAGGATGAAGGTAACAAAAACATATCTTGAATAGATAATTATAATTGAAGTCATGGTTTTAATCCAACCATACAAAGGTGACCATATGAAATTCATAAGATTAAGAGGTGAAAGGTTAACAAAATAATCCACATACTAAATCTTTCTGGCAATTCAATCTTGATACACCTGGTTGACTAACACAAGGAGTATAATCCTTAAGTTCAAAGATCGCTCTACAAAATTCATCTTATGCCTTTAATACTTTAATTATAGAATATAAGAGTGGGTATGCAACCCTTTCTAGGGTCCTCTTACCCCAAACAATTTCTCTGTTGGCTACGACCCACTTAGGTGGAGCCAGAGGTCTGAATCCTCGATATGGATATGCATAGTTTAAAAAGACAATTTATTCAAAAACAAAACACATCACGCTTACACAAAAATTTAGTGCTTGTACTTAATACAGTATGCTTCACTTCATGGCTACAATTCTAGTTAAGTGAAATGTTCAATGGGCAGATAATTCACAACAATATGATAACTCAAGGAATCAACTTGCTCTCCACCCTACCATATTAGCATCATGAAGCCTCATGAGCTCTAGCCAAACCCCCGAGCAAGAAATATTTTAGTCCCATGATGTTGAAATAGGGTCTTCCATTCAAATAATCTAAAATAGTGTTTCAAGGAAAGATTTATCAAAGTAACTATCAAACAGTGTCATGAGAGCGATACTCAAATTTTGTTGAACAAAGCATTCCAACACCCATTATTCTTACTAGTTATTATGTATCAAAAACTTATATATAAAAATTATTGATATTGGAATTTGAAGACCAAGAAGGATCTAGAAAACCAAGCTCTATTCATTTAAGGATGATATTAAAATTGCCATAAAATATCTTATAAACAGAGATATTGTTTGAGACCAATGGAATGGTCAATGAAAGCCAAGATTCTAAAAATGGTCCCCAAACACTCATGGGTATGATTTGGGTATAAACAAAAACTCCTAAATATTACCACACTAAAACAATACATGAAATACACAGCCATTTCCCCCAATACACATGATAGGGTCCAACACATGCAATTGCATTTTTACGTACAAAATAAAAGATGGGTATGCTTAAAACTAGCTTAAGATGGACTCCCATACCTGCATAAATATCCTCCAAGGGCTTGAATTGGCGTCTTGAACCTTTGCTTCTGCTCTACAATCCTTTGTCCACCATGAAACCCCATAAAGGAATTTAGTCAAACAATAAATCTAAAATGAGAGTGTGATTTTGTGCATTCTAATCTCCACTCCTTGGAGAAAAAGTCCATGCCTAGTCTTTGCCTTCTCCATTTCCTTGTGCTTCATTCCCCCTCTCTCTCTATCCATCGCCCCTCTTTTCTTCATCGAAAAGCTTCCTTCTCTCGAGCTGTGCACCCTTGACCAAATTCATTGCACCTGCAATTTCTGGCATTATCACCATCTAGGGTTTGTATTGCATTCCAAAAATTTACCTTCCTTGCTCGATCCCTCTAACCTACATAGCCATCCTTTTTTGCATTAATCCTTGCATCCATCAACTTCATTCCCCGTAACGTAGTATTTATTAATTTTTAACAGTAGAGAACTCTGCTTTACCATTGTTAGAAAAGTGGAGCTCTAACTACAATATCATATTACTGCTACATTTGCCTCATTAACTTGGGTTTCAGCGTGGTTAAGATTTCTCAATCTTAAACTCTGTGCTTGAATTTTAACAAGTCTGAAAGTCGTTTAGGATGGGTCATTCTCCATGCTCTGCTTTGGGTTTTGAAGAGCGCTTAACCCAGTTGGTGGGTTTGTTTGATTTGCCTCTAATTTTTCACTCTTTATCTATAAATCTATACGATCCATATCATATATTTTCAATTGGAATCTTGGAATACCTATATCTAGCCTATGTATTTAACAAAAAATCTAATGAATATGGATGCCAACATACTAAATTTATGTTCTATTCTCTTCTCTTTCATGTTCTAACATAAGAAATTTAATTCATAACCTCTGTATGAAATGAGGGTTACCTGGCTAAAAGAATTGCAACAAAGAGAATACGACAATCTTGACTGGCCCGAATGCATTCTTGCAGTTAATTTGTGTAGATATCGGCAAACTTTTCAAAACAATCGTCCTTGGATTAATTTCAATTAATCTGATTTTGAGAAGAATTCTCTGGATTCTCATATGGTTTAATTTCAAATTTGACTCTGCCTCAAAGATTGCACCACTACCATTTACTTGAGAAGCAGGGTTCAGGGCACAGGTAGTGGCAAGAGGAATGTTTTTCGATTCATTCGAGTTGTGAAATGAAAGAGAAAGAACTTGATTTAAAACTTACCGTTAATGTTTTATTTTCAAACTTACCGTTAATGTTTTATTTTCAAAAAAATTGTTACACTTTTTATTTTCAAAATTTCTAGTTTTACCGGAATGTCAACAGTGTGTATTTTATACGATTCCCTTGAAAATACAAATGATTATTAAAAAAAGGCAATTAAATGTTTTTTAATATAGAACTTTAATTTCCATTTTTTTTATTTTTTTTCAAAAATTAAATAAATAAAGAAAAATTTAATTGGAAATATATTGACATATAATTGTAGTGATTTATGTTTACTCATTAGTATAGACATATTAAATATATTTATCTATTTAAAAATTATTTTATGTTTATATATTCTAAGTTGGGGAGAGATTTCATTGAAAATTTGTACCAATGGAAATAATATGGTAAATGGTTAGATCGTTCTTTCCTATTGAGTCTAGTATCACACTCGTAAAAGAGTAATTTTCGGAGACATTGAATTCATATCTATGGTAAGGAGTTATTATGTGGCCATTGAACTAAGTATTCAATGTATAATATATACAAGTAAAGAAAATCATCATCAATAGAAAGGTCAATAAGTATAATAGATTGAGTGGTTGGTCATTTTATTTATGTCCCACAAAGAAGACATATTGCCAAAATATGCGATGCACATCACACTTTGTAATGAAATTATAATCATTATGATGAAAAAGTAGTAGTAATCAAAGGCGGTTGTTGAATTGGTATTAGAGCATAGTTTATATACTAGACCCATATAGCTCACTAGACTTTGGGAATAAGTTGACAAGGTGAAAACATAGAGTTATGTCCCATTTTGGCCAACATAATAGTTTTGGGAGAAATAGTTTCATTTGAGAGGTCTCTTAGGTGAAACGATTTCCCCTAAATTATGTGGCACCTACATGACTCAAAAGGTTTCAAACAAAACTATCTCATCCAAACACTTTATAAATTCTCATATCAATTTATAAACAAGTTTTTGGCAAAAAACATTTCTCTTAAAATAGCCAAGGTGGAATCCCATGTGACACCTTTGCCTCTCTTTTGGGGAAAATTCAACAAGTGGATTTTTAACTCCTCATTTCTCCAACTAGGGCTATGTTCATAAAAATCTAAAAACAATCTCTAGTAGGGATTCAATCCTAGAACCTAAGATTTATATTTTTAACATTTTAATAGATAATTATTATTTTTAATTTATTTTAAGTAGGTCATTATAATTAGGCATAAGGCTACTTAGAAATTAAGAAAAGTATCCTAACTTTTTTTCTTAAATTAAAAAATATAGTGCATTAGAGGAGACAATCCTCTCCAAAATGGTATAAATGATTTTGTTTATGATAAATAGTTTATCTACCTAGAGTGGAGTTCCATAGAAACTATGATTTTTTAGTAAACTTAACTTCATTTTTTTATTAAAAATAAATATTCATAGTGTTAGAAACCAAGATTTGATTGCAAACCAGAAAAATCACCTTCCACAGAAGCGAAAAACAAAAAAGCAGAGATTTACAAAAGATGTGCAAATTGATATATTTGAAGTACAAATAATTATAAGAGATAATTTGCTTTATAAAAGCAAAGATGCATAAACCTAATCTTATCTTGAGCAACAAGATAGCTCAACAAGATAAGGATGACAACTTATAACTTAGGAATTAAATATGCCTAAGTAAACTTATGCAAAGTGTAATTAAATATTAATTACACCAACACCCCCCATAAGTGCAACTTGGGGAGAAGCAAATTATTATGCAAATATGAGTCCCGACAACAAGGCCTGATCAGGTACTCATTTACAAATGCAAAGAGAGAGAAAACCCAGTGGGAAAAACCCCCCCTTAATGAGATGAACTGCTGCAAAGAATCACTGGAAGAACTCTGATGAAGCAACACTGAAACCCCAAATTCGGCAACCAAGGAAAGATACTTCTGTTTGCAAAATACCATATCAGAATCACAAATGCAATAGCAGACCCGATGCCAAGGAACACTAGAAACTCACATACTAGATCAACCCTGGAATCTATAAGCAACCGTAGATGAACTTGGATGAATGAAGCCCATAATGATGACAAAATCTAGAAGCTGTGTCTCTCAAAGCCAAAGCCAAACTGAAACTAAAACTATCCATAAGACGAGTACCATCAAGATTCTAGAACATTAACCATAAAAACATGGCCTTCAAACTGAGAAAGATCTGAACCAATTCAGATCAAGAACCATAAACTCCCAATGTGAAGTGTGAACCGAAGCAATCCAACGACGTGTCTAGCTAAGCAAGATAAAAGCTAAAGGAAACAATAGGAAACCAGACAAACTCATGCGATTTGTCACCAATATGAAGAATGGATGCAAGAACCACCCTTAATGGAACTTTATATTAGTTTGTTATTACAACACCCAATGATTGCAGAAGGAGAGAATGCAAAACTACAGAAACATAAGCGAAAATGCAAACCTAACACACGAAACAAAAATGAATACATGCATAAAATAAGGTACACATATTATGTAAATGACCTCATATCTACATAGAGGCTGAAACCAGCTTTCCAATGCTTCAAAAATCGTGAAAAACGGATAAGCGAGTCAAAATATATGCTTTCCAGAGTGAAAACAGTAACATCTGACTTCCGAGGCTGAAAAAGATATCAAAAAATCAAAACCAAAAAATAATACCTACACCATTGTGTATAGCTTGGAAACATCTTTCTGGCGATATCTCGTTTGCAAAAAAATGACACCGAATGTGAAAGTTATGCACGTTTCCATGAAAGTGCTCCAAAAAAGTCCAATTTGGCCATCTGCAGCCCTCAGGAGCTAAAAAAAATTTGGCCCCTAGTCGCATGCAGGACCAGGGGCTGGTGCACTAGGACAGAGTTCGAAGCCCTCAGTCACTCATATGACTAGGGCTAGGGTTGGAGATCTAGCGGGGTGCTAGGCCGAGAGCTGGTCGCCCATAGAACCCGTCTGTTGTGTTTTAAGCCCGTGGGGGCTAAGGACCGGCAGGGGCTGAGAACAGAGCCCGTGGTCGCCAATAGGACTGGGGTGAGCACTACGAACTAGTGGGGGCTGGGAGCCTAGGGCTCCCGGTTCCATATGTGACCTTCACTGGCCGATTGAAGCCCTTAGGGACGGATGTGTAGGCCAGCGGAGCTGCCGGTGGTGGTGACGACCCGGTGGTGTGGCGGTGGCCGCCCGGTGGTGCAGTGGCGGTGCTGCAAAAATGAACTAACCGTGCAAAAAATACAATTATTTTTTATTTTTTTATTTTTTCTCAATTTTTGAGCATCGTGAAGCGTGCCTGGGGGCTATACGGCCCTCGGGTAAATTTTTTTGCTTCTCTAGACAACTGTGTCCAAATTGGACAAATTTTATATCAAAATAGGGGTTTTTGGGCACTGCGAATCCAACAACAAGGTCCATTTGGGCCCAAAGAGCTTTGAAAATCAGGTGACCCCCAGATCTATCAGAAAAATCACCAAGCTTGAAACCCTCACAGATCTGGCAAATGGTGACCAAAATGAATGAAATAAAAGTCATTTCTGACTTTCTCCAGCGCTCTGAATCCAATGGAAAACCTTGATCTGATCCAAGAGGCTGCATAAAGATTCTCAAGGAATGAAACCCTCGAGGGACCCCGAACAAGCTCTGCAATGTATTCCTCCAAAAAAGCTGAGAAGGGGCTACAAATCGAGGCTCTGATACCATGTTAGAAACCAAGATCTGAAATGCAAACCAGAAAAATCCTTCCACATAAGAGAAAAACAAAAAAGAAGAGCTATTGCAAAAGGATGTGCAACATCATATTATTCAGGAATTTAATTAATTACAAGAGACAATTTGCTTTATAAAAGTAAAGATGCATAAACCTAATCTTATCTTGAGCAACAAGATAGTTCAACAAGATAGCTCAACAAGATAAGGATGACAACTATAACTTAGTAATTAAATATGCCTAAGTAAACTTATGCAAAGTGTAATTAAATATTAATTAGACCAACACATAGATTTTTAATTTTTTTTCTGCATGCACTAGATATTAAAGTTATCTAAGTGGGTAGGGCAGAGGGGAGAAAGTGAAGAAAATAAATATATTTGCTATATTAAAAGTGGAAGCCCATTGAGCTTATTTTTTGAATTTTTTTTAGAATTTAAATATTCTCTTCAATTTATAAAAAAATATTTGCAACTAATTTTTAAAAAATTTAAAAAATAGAAATAAAAACTACACTTTAAAAGTTTCACATTTCATTATTTTATATCATATTAAAATTTTAAAAATACACGTGTATCACTTTCAAGACTGCCAAGTTGAAAAACTATAATCTGTGTTGGTCACTTCCTTTATTAAAGTGGGACATAATTTTAAAATTTTATCCACAAAATTATTCTTACTATCTCACTACGATTATAATTGACTCTCAACATGAACTATGTAGAAAGAATGAAAGTGCATATTAGAAGTACAATGAAACCACAACATGTAAGTTGAGGTTTTCATTTTGGATATTACTATATATTGAAACTTATAGAGATGAGGTCCAAGTATAGGGCTTGAATGGCCCAAGAAGCCCGACAAAGATCATGTTGTATTTGACCAAATAATATAGTTTAAATTTAGGGGAAAAATATTAATAAGTTAGATAAATTGAATACACCATAGAAAGATCAAGGATTTATTCAAATGTATCATTAGATATAACAATACTAATAAAAGGTCAAATTATGCATATGTGTGCTCACTACAAGGTACAAGTGGTGATGAGTATGAGTTAATTAGATACTTAGTCAAGATGATTATGCCAAACCATAACTAATGGGGCTTTGTAAATAAACCCAAGATTATCAAGTGTCAACTTGCATCCTTTATGATGTAATAAGAACAATGGTTTCTTTTGAATCTCTTTAAAAAAAAAATTCAAACAATGTTGTAGAAAGATAAAGGTTAGTCACTAGAATTTAGTTGGCTCTAAGTAGTGACTATGGAAAATTATTATAGTAATTCTAAAAATTTCATTAATCTAATTACCATAATAAGAATTGAGAATTAACATTAATTTAGTTGAAGAGGCCTTGTTGAGAAAATTTTTATTTGATGGGATTTTCTATGTGCATTTCTTTGGAGAAGGTAACCAAGAAACCAATTAATTGGCTAGTCTTGATATCAATTCTAATTGAGACACCATAACATACATAGAGAATTCTATAACTTATTTGAGATATTTTTTGCCTAGAAATATCAAAATTGTAATAATCTAGCTATAATACCAAAAAAAGACCACTATTTTTTTCATTTGTATACTCAGGTACTTCTATCCATATGGGAAAGACTTTCATCCAATTTTGGACAAGTATCGAACCATATAGTCTACGCATATGCCCATACATGATAGATATTCATCTATCCATCCACGATAGACATCTATCCATAAAGAATAAGTATATGCTCTAGCTAGAGAATTAGACTCATAAATACCATCTAGGTATGGAGTTAGTCTCTAAAGACTATGCTCCCATATTGGAAGTGCATTAAGGTTTTCATCTTCAAAAGTATAATATATACAAGTAAAGTATTGGGGTGATCCCACAATACTAGTTTACAATTTTTGGCCAAACTGGACATTGAAATATTTTTTTCTAACTAAATCTTCACTTTCGGACACCTATAGCGGCTAAACTATGAGGAATTTGAAGATGATGCAAACTAGTGATTTGTGACATTTTTTCTGTAGATTCTAATTGTACTTCTTTTTCCATCTCCTTCTAAAACTAGTTTTTTTCAGTAAACAACATTTTTAAGGAGTGACACTCATCGTATAACGCATAACATTTTTTCCATGAAGGATAAAATTATAATTATTTCGAATTTAGATTTTTAACTACGATATCTAGTGCTTCCAATTGGTTTCATAGTGTTTTATTGAATATTTTTTCCTTAATCAAGTTTTGAAGTCAAATCAATTACAATTCAGACATAAGCGAACTGTATAACACGTAACTTTTTTTGTATATGTGTACCTTGGAATTTTACCCTACTCTAATGTGCAAAATAATTAAAAATTTGAATGATAAAAGACTAAGGACACTTCAAGATTAGCCTAAGGAGTGATAAAACAAGAAGGAAAATAGATGAAACAAGATGTAAATGATTATACCTTCCTTGCTGTTGAAGACTCTTTGGTTGGCCCTTGATTTAGATGACTTTGTGTGCTCCTTAGATGGCTTCTTGAGTGGCTAAATGCAAGATTGAATATGCAAAATGATCAAAATGATGGCTAAGTGAGAGTAAGTGCTTGAGAATGCAAATTGACAGCATAAGGTTGCTCAAAATCAAAGTGTTGAAAATGCCCTTGAGGAGGGGGTATTTATAGGAGAATTTGAATTCTCTAGAGAATTCAATGGTCAAGATGCATCCAACAAGGTCAAGATGAAGGGCTATGGTGGGTTGAGAACCCACAGGCCCTCACATCTTGACATGTGGATGGTGAAGTGGTCAAGAGAAGATGAGGTCTAAGTGAGGTGTCAAAAAGGTACATGAGGTGGAGGAAGGACAAGTACCTTCCAAGCATCTTGGGGAGTGAGAAGATTTTCTTAAAAAGGGATTTCTTGTCCCCAAGTGGGAGTGAAAGGGACATTTGAGGAATTTTGGAATTCCTCAAAAATCTACATGGGAAAAGGAGAGGTGGTTGAAAATATAAATGTTAATTAAAAATTCACATTCTTAAGAGAATCTAAAGGATAAAAGGTGAGCTCCAAAAAGGTGGGACTTGGTCACATGTGGAAGATGTGACAAGTCCAAGGTTCTAGAAGGCTTGGAAAGACAAAATGTGAATTAAAAATTCACATGGGGAGGAGAGAGACATAGGATGAATAAATGACAATTAAAAATTCTCATGGGAAGGAGGGTCAATGTCCGAAAAAGAAAAATGGAAGAATTGACCAAAAAGTGGTGCTAAAAATGGCTAATGACCTTGGTTAAGGTTGTGCAAATATTGGATTAGACTAATAAATGGAAGATTAGAGGCAAGTGGAAAATGTAGGAGGATGTGACATAATCTTTGATTAAGAGGATGCACATCATAATCATGAATTAATTAAATTAATTCAGATTAGGGCAAGATCATGGAGGATGTGACAAGGAGAGAGAAAATGAAGAATTTTAAATTGATTTTAAATCAAAAGGGGAAAAATGACTAAATTAAATAAATTGGTGTATTTATTTAATTTAGAGAGGAAGAAGGTGAAAGATAAAGCATTTAATGATTAAATTAAATACTTTATAGATATGAGATAAAAGGTGTAATATTAATTTAATAAATTAATATTTAGTATGGTAGATGAAAATGGAGTAAATTTAATCATATGGGAGTGACTAAATTTAGATGTCTACAATATGTATCAAAATTTTTTTTTTTTTTGTTGGATCAAGGACTTCAATATCTAGTGCACTCATATTGTTCAAAATTTTTTTTGATAATTTTCTATTTTTCCACATGTGCAGAACATAAAGTTTGATTTTCGGTGAAAAACCTATGTTTAATCAAACTAAAAAAATAAATACATAATAAAATCAAAACATATTAAAATTATATTCGTTGGATAGCTCGTTCTGAGGACTACCATCATATAGTTGGGTCTATGAAGTCTCCTCCATTTTCATCCTCAACCCGAGTTTCAAAAAAGGTTTCCTTTGTTTTTTTTGGTGGGAATGGTGGGTCCTTGCATTAAATGGGTTCACTTGAACCAGGGTTCTAGCGAACCCTATTTTGGTTTGTTCGAACCAATAAGTTCGTTTGAACCCCAAAAATGATTTTTTTTGCAACTTTTCCTTCCTCACTCGAATTGTAAACCAATTTTATGGGTTTACCCATTGAAACTCACCTCATAATTTTTCCTAAAGCCTTAGGGAATTAAAAAATCCATTTGATATTCTTTTGAGTATACAAATAATACATTTAATATTGATATTTATCTTAGATATTTTACCATTAATTGAATATTTTTCTTAAATGAATAATCTAGTATTATCACTTAAGGTATTATAATCTTTCTTGAATACTCCCCAAACCCTATACCTGAACAAGTACATACTAAGAACCTTCATTATTCACCAAACTGATTACATACATTTCTTCCAAAAGGGATCAAGTTGTGATATATATAGTTCTATTATCTAAGATATGTTTGATGTGGATTGTTTATGTGGGTACATAGCCCTTTCTAGGGCCCCTTTCCCCCAAGCAATTCCTCTACAACTTCTACCAATGAAGGGGATAACTTAGAAGTATTTGGTTTTCATAGCACAATACTTGTTTACCTAAATCTATCTAATGCATAGTGCTATTCAAATAAAATAATAAATCTCCTTGAAAAATATATCGATATTTCTATTCTCATTATTAATAAGATGATGATTATGTTTACCCCATTGAAACTTGAAATATTAAATTCAATCCATTTTAAAAATATATGAAGATCTTATGAAACTACATGATGGTTTTCTCAGTTTAATCTAACGTTCTTTGGTTCATTTGAATTATCTTTTTAGTTTGTGATCCAAGGAATATTATCCATTCTTTATATTTTAAACAACAAATTGTCTCTTATTTATTCTTAGTTATTTGTAGAGACAATACCACAAATATTGTTGTAATTGTATTTAGACACTAAGTGTAGTAACTCAAGCATAATGACATTACCCGTAAAGGCTAGAGATGCTATTTTTACTAAATGCTGCTAGTTTGGTTTTAAGTCTTATTTGGGTTGCCTATCTAAACTAGAAAATGAAAGAATCTAAGAATCAAAAATTTATAACTACTGGGTAAGTGCACCAATCTGTGACACAATTTTGGTGCCAAATTGGAAAAATTTGCAATAAAAGGTCAAAATTGGCCCTTTGGCGCACACCAAATTTGGTGCTCACCAAATATAAAAGTCAAATAAAACCAAAAAACACCTTTCAAACCCTCATTTCAATTCAACCCGTGGCTTGGCTTGGAGGATTTGAGGTCTACAACTCGCACTCATGAAATATCATCCATTATTTGCATCCTTAGCTTGCTATTTTTCACAAGGATGTCGCCAACACGTCAGAGACAACGAAGATTGTGAAGAGGTATGTATTTTTATTCTATTTATTTCAAATTTGATTTAGAATGCAAATTGAAATAGGTTTTTATAATATATTTTTTTCTAATTCTCAGGGAATGAATCTCCACCTTGAAACATTGAGAATTCGCAGTCACCCCCTTAGGAAGAGCCTCCTATACAAGAACAACCTGAAAACCCTCCATCAATTCATAGGAATTCTCAAGGAACACAAGAAAATATTCTAAATCAAATTGAAAACAATAAAAGAGACATTGAACAATTAATTGGAAGATTAACTGACCATGCCAAAACCCACCCTTATAGGAGAGGGATTGTTGAATCATTGAAGTCAATTATATCTCATGTAGGAGAAATGAGTGAGAAAATAATTTTTTGGTCAAATAAGAGGCATGGGATGAGACAATGTTATGCTAGTGGTTTGTCATATGCATATGTTAAAAAACAAAAAAATAGAAAAGCTGACTTGTGTGCCCTATTTACAAACCCGAAAACCAATGCACCTTTGTCTCATGCATGCAGGAGGTTCCCCATCCATTGGTGCCACCATGATTTAATTAAAAATAAATTTTGGGAGTAGTGGTGGACGGTATTTGACCAATCCTCATGCAATAACCATGAGGTACCACAATACTTTTTGAGGAAACTCTATTGTGATTTTTTTCCTCAATAAGATGCCAAATTATTTTGACATCTTAGACTTTCAGGGTAGAGGTGGGGGCTCCAAACATGATAGACCTGTTGCATGACATAATCCATAGTTGGCACCGAGACCCTTGGCCAAACCCCTGGTGGAGCATGTCCTTGTTCCTTCCATTGTCAAGGATAGTGTAGAGGTGGACATGCTAGAGTCGATTGGATCACTCACCCATACCATTTTATAGTGTGTGAGGCCTCTAGTAGAGCCTGGTGTGGAGGAGACGTGTAGGCCACGAGCTCCACCCCACCATTGTGGCACTTGTGGTGTAGTTTGCATGTACGATTATCAGAGTGCTTAGGATGTAGCTACACAAACTACATCAGTTGCAGAGGTGATCAATTTCATAAATGATTTGATGAATGATACATTCGACATTGACACTCAGGTAAAATTCAACAAGTTCATTTAATGTTGTTTATTAAATTATATTTTGAAATTTAGGAATAAGTAAATTAGTACAATTTTGATATGATGAAATTTCCAAGTCAGAGTGTTCATGATACATGCCCCATTCCTACAGACCCTTATTCGTTCTTGATGTTGAGTCCACATGTATGCAACTAATATTAAAGATATTATTATTTCACTTGAATAGTTGAATATTATATTTGAATGTTTGTCTCATAACACTCTTTGCATTTCAAACAGTTTCCTGGTAGACCTTCGACCTCCACACCTCGCAATTCATTTCCTCAAACAACATACACTCAGGTAGCCTTTATTCATTAATGGTGTTGTAAAACAATGTTAGCTAGTTTTCATAATTTTTCGTATACAAATCTAAAAATTTGATGAGAAACACAAACATTGCATTTGCATTCCTTGATCATGTCACATTATCTTCTCCTAATTCACTTTTTGTTCCTTTATTCCTTCCTAATCCCATCCCATTAACATTTAATAGTTCACCCTACCATTTACTCTTTCATTTACCATTTGCAGATGTTGACATCATATAGCCCTGGTGATGTTGGTGGGACGATGGACTAAGGATTTGCTACAACAATAGCCAATTATGATCCATTGAGAGAGGTATGCAATAGATTAGTCGATTTGACATTATATTTGCTCTTTTATGGTCTATTATAGAAAAATTTCATGATACTTTTGTGTAGTTTAATTTCTATCTTGATGGTTACTACAGGTGGTTGTCACTCCAGATCGTGGATGTGGTAATGATGTAAATGTGAATGATGACTATATGTATGCAGTAAGTGATTATATTTTGTTATATGTCATTCCACAATTCAATTTCTATGTATTAAAATATTTACATTTTATTGTATCAGTTGAAGGTCCAGAGTGAAGAGAGGAGGACTAGCGAGCGTGTTCAAAAGACCAGAGAACCAACAGTCACTCCATCTAGCTGAATTTTGAAGGTAGCACGAGATCTATTTCCTTCCCCTAGAGGGAAATGACTGTATTAGGGTCATTTTTTGTATGCCTATGTGACATTTTGGAACATATGTTTTGTACTATCGATATATACGTGAAATTTTATGTCCATATGGCTCCTTTGTACTAAGCTTGTATGGATTTTTTGGATATATTGTATATACTTTTATCAATATATATCATTGTATAGCCTTACGACTTTTTGATTAAAAAAATATTATTTTGCTACTGCCATTCTTGAATGATGTTATCATGCGTATTATGTAAATCATATGCTTGAATGTTGTAGGAATGGATTTTGTTTACATATAATGCTTAATTAATTACTGTCGATTGTTCAATAAGCTCCATCTAAAGCATATTGTGTAAATAAGCTCCATTCTTGGTGGTTTGTATCCTTTGGAATGCTTCAATTACTTGTGCCTCACTTATTCACATGTATACTTCACGTATATTGTGTGTATTCATGTGTATGCTTCATGCTTCCAATGCATAGCAGCAAAAACCTTTTTGGGAAAAAATTGACAAACCAAAAGTATAAGAGTTTTTGAAAAAGTCGGGAAAAAAATGTAAAAAATTGTAGAACAAGAGATAAAAACTATTTATTTTGAAATTGAAAGGTATTTCCATAGCATATAGAGATATAGAGAGCAAATAAAATAAATAATTTAACTAATGAATTGTAAAAGAGACTTTGTTGTAGTTTAAATTCTTATCATTGATTACATTTTATTGCACATCTTTCAAAGTCAAAGCATTACTTCACACTACATAACTAATAACTAGATGCTGATAGATGAAAAAAATTCAATTACAATATAGTTTTTACAAAGTCAACCTAAGCAGTTATGCAATTACTTCACATTGCATAACTAATAAGTAGTCCTAGCAGCTGCCAATTGCATTTTCTTATCATGGTATTCTATGAGACCATAATTCTTTGACATATTTTTTCAAATAGTTTATTGCCTTGTCTATGTTACCACATTTTTCATACATTTCTACCAAAGCATTTTGTCAAACAGTTCACTTCCTTGTTGCTATGGCTAAAATCCTAAAACAAGTGCTTTCAAACAAGCTATGGATGCTTGGAAAAAATCTATCAAAAGCATAATAGCAAGCAATACTATAGACAAGGCAATGAACTGCTTGAAAAAAATGCCTGAAAGAAATGTGGTCTCATGGTGATGGAATGCCATGACATGCAAATTGTTATGGATTGTCATGCCATTCCATCACCATGAGACCACGTTTCTTTGAGGCATTTTTTCAAATAATTCACTGCCTTGTCTATGCTACCACATTTTTTGTACATGTTTACCAAAGCATTTTATCAAACTGTTCACTACCTTGCTGCTATGGCTAAAAGCCTAAAATAGGTGCTTCCAAACAAGCTATGGATGCTTGGAAAAAATCTATCAAAGAATAATAAGAAGCAATAGCATAGACAAGGCAATGAACTATTCAAAAAAATGTCTTAAAGAAATGTGGTCTCAATATCCTTGTCATGTCATTCCATTACCAAGAGACCACATTTCTTTGAGGCTTTTTTTTTCAAACAGTTCACTACCTTGTCTATGCTACCACATTTTTCATATATGTCTACCAAATCATTTTATCAATCAATTCACTACCTTGCTACTATGGCTAAAAGTCTAAAACAGTTGCTTTCAAACAAGCTATATGGATGTTTGGAAAAAAACCATCAAAGCGTAATAGTAAGCAATAGCATAGACAAGGTAGCGAACTATTTAAAAAAATGCATCAAAGAAATGTGATCTCATGGTGATGGAATTCCATGACAAGAAAATTCCCTGGATTTTCATGGCATTCCATCACCATGAGACCACATTTCTTTGAGGCATTTTTTCAAATAGTTTACTACCTTGTTTATGCTACCACATTTTTCATACATGTCCACCAAAGAATTTTATCAAACAATTCACTATCTTGCTACTATGGCTAAGAGCCTACAACAAGTGCTTTCGAACAAGCGATGGATGCTTGGAAAAAATATATCAAAGCATAATAGTAAGTGAAAGCATAGACAAGGTAGTGAACTGGTTCAAAAAATGTGGTGCAGGAGCACCTTGTGCATTTTATGCCTCCAATAGGCAATTATGTAAAGTTTGACTCTTCAACATGGAATATATGTAAAAAGGTCATGATAAGGTCATGAAAAGGTCATGAAGTTGTAAAGTATTAGTAATTGAGGGGGAAGTCAAGAAAGCTTTTGTAAACGCCTTTTTAAGGGCCTTTTGAAGGCATGCAAAAGATTAGAATTTGTATTTTTGAAGAAGTTTTGAATAAAAGTACTTTGTTCTACAATTACAATGTTGTTTTCTGTTATTTACTAGTTTTTGCTATCAATATAGCATCATTAGGCCTTAAACTCCATTTTCTTTGGTAGAATAGGGACTTTGCAACTTTGCATTACTTGCATTTGACAACTTTGTCCCCAAGCAAAAACTCACCACCACAGGAAAATGCCTCCAAGATAGCAAAAACTGAGAGGTTTATTATAGAGAGTCCTAATGCAATCCTATAGGCTCAGACGGAAATTTTTTAAGCATCACAATGTCTAAGTAATGGCATGCTGAAGTTTTCAGCCATTTTGTAGTTCAAACTCTTAAGGGATTTAGTCGGTTGAACATAGATCAGAGCGATTCAGCGCGTTTGGGTGAGAAAGCAGACCATGCCTAGCGTAAATGTACCCACTCAAACACGTTGAAATAGTTAGTTTGGTCACATGAGTTGCAAAATGAAAGTTGCACAACTTTACAACTTTGCACTACTTGCATTTGACAACTTTCTCCCTAAGCGAAATCTTGCCACCACAGGAAAACACCTCCAAGATAGTGAAAACTGATAGAGGTTATTGTAGAGGGGCCCAATGTAATCCCATAGGGTCAAACAAAAGATTTCTAAACATCACAGTGTCTGAGTAATGGCATGCTGAAGTTTGCAGCCATTTTGCACTTCAGACTCTTAAGGGATTCAACCAGTTGAATGTAGCTCAGAGCAATTTAGTGTGTTTGGGTGTAAAAGAGGACCATGCCTATTGTAAATGTACCCACTCAGATGCGTTGGAACAGTTAGTTTGGTCACATGAGTTGCAGAACGAAATTTGCACAACTTTGCAACTTTGCACTACTTTTTCCCCAAGCGAAAACTCGCCACCACGGGAAAATGCCTCTGAGATAGCAAAAATTGAGAGGTTATTGTAGAGGGGCACAATATGATCCCATTAGCTCAGATGATAATTTTCTAAGCATCACAGTGTCTGAGTAATGACATGCTGAAGTTTGCAGCCATTTTGCACTTCAGACTCTTAAAGAATTCAGTCGATTGAATGTAGCTCAGAGCGATTCAATGCATTTGGGTGTTAAAGAGGACCATGCCTAGTGTAAACGGGTAAAAGCACAAAGCTGTGTCACACTTTCAGCCAACTTATCAGCACAACTAAATTTAAGTATTTCTAACTAAAAATCAATTTTGGTCAAACATATGATGTAGTAAGATTCATTCTAGCTAAGTTAGATACTTCCACAACTTTTTCAACTAAAATTGTTGGCTAAAAATAGATGGAGCACCATTTTGAGTCCAATTTACCAAAAAACTAAAATTATTTGAAAATCTTGAGGTTTCAATAACTCTTGCTAATGTAAATAACATTTTTTAAAAAATATAAAAATACCTTTTTGTAGATCCATAAATGTAGTTTCCAAAAATATATTTATTTCAATAGTTTAATTATTATTTATATTTTATTTTTTATTTTTACTAAAATTAGGTTATTAGCACAAAATATTAGGTTGATTACCATGCCAAGGAAAAATACTAAAACTTATTTAAAAAAATTGAAAAAAATATGATGCACTAGATAAAAGAATCTATTTTAAGATGGTATAGTTTTTTTTCCATTTTAGATAAATATTTAATATGAAAGTTGACGTCCGATGGAAACAACCATTTTTTTATTCACGCACATTTTCATATTTATTTAAAATTATATACTTATCAAAATTAGAAAAAAATATATCCATGCACTAAAGTTTCAAGTTATAAATACACACAAAAAATTTGAAAGAAAAATAATAAAATTTACTATAAAAAGTTTGACGTCCCATGCAACTTCATTTTTTAGCATTTTATCAGCAACTAAATTATAGTGTTAATTTATTAAAAACTAGTTTAAAATAATTTTTCAATTTTTTTCAAAAAATAAAAACATAAAATATACTAAAAAATACATATTTTACTAGTTTACATCATTTCAAAATTTAAAACATATATGCCACTTTTTAGTGATTCAAGTTTAAAAGTTGGAT
Organism: Sequoia sempervirens; assembly: GCA_007258455.2. Classification (NCBI taxonomy): domain Eukaryota; kingdom Viridiplantae; phylum Streptophyta; class Pinopsida; order Cupressales; family Cupressaceae; genus Sequoia; species Sequoia sempervirens. Next base: position 147,738,954 of record VDFB02105785.1, read on the forward strand.
CAGCATTGGCCGTTTCCTTTATAAAGTGTGACACAGCTTTGTGCTTTTACCCAAACGTACCCATTTAGATGCGTTGAAATAGTTATTTTAGTCACACGAGTTGTAGAACGAAAGTTGCACCACTTTGCAACTTTGCACTACTTGTATTTGACAACTTTTTTCCCAAGTGAAAACTCGCCACCACAAGAAAACACCTCCGAGATAGCAAAAAATGAGAGAGACTATTGTAGAGGGGCACAACACGATCCCATAGGCTCAGACAAAAATTTTATAAGCATCATAGTGTCCGAGTAATGACATGCTGAAGTTTGTATCCATTTTGCACTTCAGACTCTTAAGGGATTCAGTCAGTTGAACGTAGCTCAGAGTGATTCAACGCGTTTGGGTGCGAAAGAGGACTATGTCTAGTGTAAATGTACCCAATCAAATGCATTGAAATAGTTAGTTTGGTCACACAAGTTACAGAACAAAAGTTGCAGCAATTTGTAGCTTTGCACTACTTACATTTGATAACTTTTTCCCAAGCGAAAACTTGCCACCACAGGAAAACACCTCTAAGATAGTGAAAACTGGGAGAGGTTATTATAGAGGGGCACAATGCAATCCCATAGGCTTAGACGAGAAATTTCTAAGCATTAGGGTGTTCGAGTAACGACATGCTGAAATTTGCAGCCATTTTGCACTTCGAACTCTTAAAGGATTCAATCGGTTGAACATAGCTCAAAGTGATTCAGTGCGTTTGGGTGTGAAAGAGGACCGTGTATAGCACAAAATTACCCACTCAGATGCGTTGGAATAGTTATTTTGGTCACATGAGTTGCAAAACGAAAGTTGCACCACTTTGCAACTTTGGACTACTTGTATTTGATAACTTTTTCCCCAAGCGAAAACTTGCCACCACAGAAAAACACATTCGAGATAGCAAAAAATGGGAGAGGTTATTGTAGAGGGGAAAAAAATGATCCCATAGGCTCAAACGAGAATTTTTTAAGCATCACAATGTCTGAGTAACGACATGCTAAAGTTTGCAGCCATTTTGCACTTCAGACTCTTAAAGGATTCAACTAGTTGAACGTAGCTTAGAGAAATTCAAAGTGTTTGGGTATAAAAGAGGACCATATCTAATTTAAATGTACCCACTCAGATGCGTTGGAACAATTAGTTTGGTCACATGAGTTGCAGAATGAAAGTTACACCACTTTGCAACTTTGCACTACTTGCATTTTACAACTTTTTCCCTAAGCGAAATCTTGCCACTACAGGAAAGCACCTCCGAGATAGCAAAAAATGAGAGAGAGAAAACCAAGAGAGGTTATTGTAGAGGGGCACAATACATTCCCATAGGCTCAGATGACAAGTTTTTAAGTGTCATAGTATCTGAGTAATAGCATGTTGAAGTTTGCAACCATTTTGCACTTCAGACTCTTAAGGGATTCAATCGGATGAACATAGCTCAGAGCGATTTGGCTCATTTGGGTGTAAAAGAGGACCATGCTTAGCGTAAATATACCCACTTAGACACGTTGGAACAATTATTTTGGTCACACGAGTAAAACGGAAGTTGCACCACTTTGCAACTTTGCACTACTTGCATTTGACAACTTTTTCTCCAAGCGAAAAGTCGCCACCATGGGAAAATGCCTCTGAGATAGTGAAAGATGAGAGAGGTTATTGTAGAGGGGCACAACATGATCCCATAGGCTCAGACGAAAAGTTTCTAAGTATCACGGTGTCTGAGTAATGACATGTTGAATAATGTAGCCATTTTGAACTTCAAACTCTTAAGGGATTCAACCGATTGAATGTAGCTCAGAGCGATTTGACGCGTTTTTGATGAGAAAGAGGACCATTCCAAGCGTAAACGTACCCACTTGGATGTGTTGGAATAGTTAGTTTGGTCACATGATTTTTAGAACGAAAGTTGCACCACTTTGTAACTTTGGACTACTTACATTTGACAATTTTTTTCCCAAGCGAAATCTCGCCACCATGGGAAAAAACCTCCGAGATAGAAAAAACCAAGAGAGGTTATTATAGAGGGTCCCAATGCGATCCCATAGGATTAGAAGAGAAGTTTCTAAGCATCACGGTGTCTGAGTAATGGCATGCTGAAGTTTGCATCCATTTTACACTTCAAACTCTTAAGGGATTTAGCCAGTTGAACATAGCTCAGAGTGATTCGGTGTGTTTGGGTGTGAAAGAGGACCATGCTTAGCATAAACATACCCACTCAGATGCATTGGAACAATTAATTTGGTCACATGAGTTCAACTTCCCTTTACATAAAAAATGCAACATTGCATAGCAACTTTTTGCAACTTTTTTTGCAAAATGGAAACTTTTCACATCTTATTACCAAGTGACTCAAAAACATGAAAAAAAATGACAAGTAGTCTTAAAATACCCTACTACATCAGATTAACACAAAACCAAACAAAGCTTAACACCTAACCTTCTTTTACATCATAAAACCTATGGAGCCCTGCACCACAATGTGAATTCTTTCTACAATGCAAGCTATGGAAATGAGATTGATGAAGCTATTCATGATGGTAAGATGGAGATGAGGATATGATTCTATAATGAAATATCTGCAACTACAATGCTAAGGATATTTCTATGCCGTGCTAATGAGAATGCAATGATAATAATAATGCTAATGCTAATGCGATGATGATGATGATGCAAAGACAAAGTCACACTTTTGGATAATTGATATGAGATTTAAGAAGCATGTAAGTATGATAGATCTTGTGAATGTTAAAAATGGAGGTGATGAGCTTCCTTTTATAGGCTAAGTGGTGTAGGGGCACCGAGGTTATTGTGCAAAGTTGGTTAAGTTGAGTCTAAAGTTGGTGTTTAGGTGTTAGAGTCTTGGTTGTCCTTCAATAAGGTCATATTAGTCCAATTTATAATGTAATAAGTCATTTTTATTGGTCTTAGGGTCATTTAGGAGTTCATGTTGCACATTTTTCAAAATGATGTGAAATTGCAAAAGTGCAATGTTGAAAAGTTGCAAAAACGTAAACTAGGAAGGAAAACGGTCACTATGGCTCAGTGGAATCAGTCCATTAGGATGAAACTAGGTGTAGGTGTTGAGGTTTGGAGAAATGGAGATCATTTGTGAGTGTGGTCATGATTCCCTAGTTGTCAAATTTGTGAGTTTTTAGTAAAATTTGATGGTTTAAGGTGGGTAATTGTAGTAAACCCTTGGGGCAAAAGATTTTGAGGGTATGTAAGCTTGTGCAGATCATTTGAGGCATGTTTGATGCTTTGGAAAGGTGAGATAAGTTGTGGGAGTAGGAATTTCAATAAACCCTCCCTAAAACAAGCAAAATTGAGGGTTTTATGGTTAATGGTGTTAGAGGGCACTACTCTGATTAAAAATAATGGATGTTGAGGATTTATAAGCAGACAAAGGACTGTTCATAGGTGTTTGTGGTTGGTTGATAGTTTAGATACAATTGTTTTGTAAATGTGGCCTAATTGGCCAATTTGGGACAATGCAGAAGCCATGAATTGAGGAGTTGGTCCAAAGTAACCATATGGTGTCTTGAGTATGTTTTGTGAGGGATTAAAGGGTGTTTGAAATGATGGATGGTTATTGGTTTTGACAAATAATCTGCAAGTGATGATCAAGAAACTGAGTTGCAGACCTACAAGGGAACACTAGGTGAGATTGTGAAAATAGGGTTTGAAGAAACAAAAGGTGTTTCAAATCTCTTTTTTTTGTGATTGAGAATCCATTTTCCTCCCTGCTCTGCATCACTAAGCCTTTTCCAAGCTTTTACCACTATATTTTATGCAAAAATCCACTTGTAGCCATCACCTTCAAGTAAAATCTCAGGAAATTCAACTAGGGAAGCCTCTTAAACTTCAAAAACTTCACTCCTTGCACCTAAATCTTATTCCTACATCTAATCCTACCATTTGCGACCCATTCCACCAAGCCAAAATATTTTAAAATAGGTGGAATGAGTCATTATTTCATTTTATGCCTTCAAAACCTTGATCTTGATTGTACAGACCCGCTTTCAGTAAAATTGCAATAAAATTCTCAACCCAAGAGCCTTCATGGTGGGCCTAAATTTGAGTTGCCTCATCATTTCAATAAATAGTTGGCATCTTCCACCCTTACTTAGCTTCTTAAAAAATAAACTCCATATCCTTTGTGCAGACCTTTGACATGTTCATTTTGACATATTATCAAGCATCCATTTCAAAACATTGGAATAAATATCAATAAAAAATATAGGTTTTCTATTCAAAACTCTAGGAGTTCTCAAATGTAAATTTTTTTCAACGTTATGAATGTCAACAACATCAAGGATAGATCATGTACCTTCAATCGAAGGTGCAACTGATGACATACCTTGAGATTGACATGTAAACGATGTTGTACCTCCAACTTGAGATGTCATTTGTGGAGTGACTTCAAATAGAGGCGTGTTTGTTGATGTACTTTCAAAACACAATGTTGTTGATGGTGTTTCTTCAACTGTAGATGTGATTTATGATGTACTTGGAAGACCACATGTTGTTGCTAGTGTGTCTTCAACTGGAGATGTGCATTGAACTTCACCTATGGTTGATGATGTGCCTCCAACTTGGGGATCCATTTGTGTCCTTCCACGAAATTTTTTCATTGGTGCCTTTTTTTTTCCAATTGTACATCTCTTAGATTGCACAGAAATTTTTAGCTATATGGGATGCAATTCATTTGCTTCACGAGCTACAATTTTTTATTCTCTTCTCCTTGCATTTTTTACTGCACATTCTTTCGGTGTTAGAGGCTTTGGTCATTTCCTCAGCATGACATTGAATGCTACATGTTCACAATCACACATAGAAAAAAATTAACTAATGAATTTTATGAAACATATTGATAATGTTGATTACATTGCATTTTATTGAACACAACAAAGCATTTTATGAAAGAAGATAGCGAGTTGTTTGGAATTATCAAACATATCTATATGCTACAAATTTTTTCATACATACATCTACCTCCATACCACAAGAAAATTACTTGTAATTAATTTTTTCAAACATATCCATACTGTTGATTACATTGCATTTTGTGGTTATTTGAGTCATTTTGGGCAACAAATGTAAAAGTTGCAAATCATGTCAAAAAATTATCAATTTAGACAAAAGTTGTCAAGGAGGGTAAAATGGTATTTTTCTTGCTTGGAGTCATGTTATTAGGTTGAATAAGGTCTAATTAGACCACTTCTAATGTTTTGGGGTGGTTAGAGTGAGTTAGGGGTCAATGTGTCAAAATTAAAAAAATTGCAAAAAATGTTGAAGAGTTGTCAATGGAAAATGTAAAAGTTGTAAAGAGGGATACCCAACGGTCATTTGGGTTTGAAAATTTGTTATAACTATTGAATATGGTTAGAGAAACTTTAAAAAAGGCTTGTGAACTTGAAGGGAGAGGCTGGCATGTAATTTTGAGAAGAGAAGTAATTGAAACACCCCTTGTTTGTACGGTTACGTACAAGAAATTTTTGATGTTTCATGGAGTGATTTTTGTGGGAAGCATGCCTAACACCATTTTAGACTTGGTTTGGATTGATTTCAATTGTTTTTGTTCATTTTAGAGACAAATTACAGAGGATCAATCTGTAACCTGTTTTAAGGGTTTCGAGTGTATGAAAATGACATTTTAAGCCATTCCACCCACTGTTTTATTCTATAACTTGGTGGAATGGATCACTAGGGAATTATTTAGGTGTGTACATGGTTTTTTGGAGCAAGGAAGATGTTTGAATTCTTTTTGTGTTGCTGTCCTAAAGGTTTTTGTGCAAATTTTGTTTGAAAATGGAGGTTTTGAACTAGGGTTTGGTGAAATATTGATGATAGAGGCTGGTGAATGAACTTATAAGCATATGTAGACATAATTAAGGGTGTTTGAAGTGGTGGCTAGGCTAGAGAAGGTATGAGATACAGTTTTTCAATAAACCCCCGTGTAAATTGCCTAAAATGAGGGTTTCTTGTTTAGATGTCTTGGAAAGTGTGTCACTACAAATAAATGGTGAAATTGGAGGTTTTGTTGACTAGTTGTTGCTGCCCCATTGAATTTTGGGCTTGAGGAGGAGTTTCCAATAGGGACCCTTTGTAAAAGTGACCTAATTTGTGGTCTAGGATAGCGTAGGTGCTTTGTTTTGTGAAAGTTGTTCCAAAGAAACCTAATGGTGTTTTGAGGTCAAGAAACCTCTGTTGAAAACCTACAAAATTTCTTCATGTAAGCGTTGATCAATGTTAAGAAGGGTTTGAGGGGAGTATTTGGTGTGTGGACAAGTTCTTAGGAGCAAAGACTTGTGTCAAACCCAGGGTATAAGTTGTTGCCACCTTTGGAAACTAGAAAATCTTGTGCTTATTTTCCCTTTTTTCCTTAGAATGGTAAATGGTATGAATGATGGAAACTTGCATTAAACCAGCTATTTCTTGAGTCACTTGAAATTATCTAAGCACATGATGAAGGTGAATTTTTTATGGCACAAAAATTAATGGAAACTTGCACATTAACATTGATGAAAGCTCTTAGGTTTTCCAAATTAGTTGAAAATAAAAGTTTTCCCACAACCATTAGTAATAATGAATTTAATGTTAAATTCTATGTGTAACAATGAATATTAATAAAATCATCAAATGAATGGTCTATAAATTTTCAAAACAAAACAAAAAAACTTGTGTTAGGTTGAATTCGTTTATATAAGCATATGGAAATGGACTACTATAAGCAATGCAAATAGAAATTTTCATAAGAAAATTTGTGTTAAGTTGATGTCGTTTATATAAGTTTAAACATGAATTCATCTAAATTATGTCATGTTTTTCATATTTTTTCTTCAAACTCATAAAAATTAAACTTTTTTATGCAACTCCCATCTAATTCAATGTTGAATTCTATGTCCAATTGTTATGATTGATAAAATCATTAAAGGAATTTAGATTATTTTAAAAAACAAACAAACATACTAAATATAAACATTTCAATATACCAAAATGAATATATTACCTGAGATAATGTAAAATGATGTAGAAACTACAAAATGTCTTCATCTACATTGTCTGGCATGCAAATTCATGGCAAAAAGGTGATGGATCAAGCATAGATTGGTACAATAGGGATTCAACTACATAAAAAAGGTGTTTCTATGTCAAATAAAGCGTTGAACCAAACAAAAGCAAAAGCATGTGGGCCTGAATCATGGGGTCAACCCCTATTTTACCGTTTCAAGGTAAAACACACTTGGCACTTTTAAATGCTTTCAAAATATAAAGAGGAAGGGAGTGAGACTTGAGATAGAGGGAGAGGGGATATGAGTGAGATAGATTAGTCCTAGTAGCATGGTAGGGACTGAGACCTAAGAGTGATAGATACTTGAGAGGGATAGAGAGTTATCTAGTTAGGGTTGGGGGAAAGACCTCATAATGGGAGAGGGGTTGGAGTGAAATAGATTTTTCTACCCTCTACCCTTAAACTGTAAACCGTAAACCCTTAAACCCTCAACCCACTCTCTCTCTCTCAACCCTTAAACCCTCTACCCTCTACCCTCAACCCTAAACCCTAAACCCTCTCTCTCTCTCAACCCTACACCCTCTACCCTTAAACCGTAAATTGTAAACCCTTAAACCCTCAACCCCTCTGTCTATCTCTCTCTCTCAACCCTACACCTTCTACCCCAAAACCCTTAAACCCTCAACCCCCCGTCTATATCTCTCTCTCAACCCTACACCCTCTACCCTTAAACCATAAACCCTAAATGGTAGAGCCATGACCCTCAGCCCTCTGCTCTCAGCCCTACACCCCTCTGCCATGGCTGTAAAACCACCAAACCCTCAGAGCCCTTAAACCCCTCGGCCCTCTCTGTTAGCCCTCCACCCTCACTCGGCCTCAGCCTCCAACCCTCTACCCTCTACCCTCTACCCTCTACCCTCTAACCCTTAACCATCAACCCTTAAACCCTAAACCTTAAACACTATACCCTCAACCCTCGACCCTTAAACCCTAAACCTTAAACCCTCTACCCTCGACCCTTAAACCCTAAAAATCTAAAACCCTAAACCTTAAACCCTCTACCCTCAACCCTTAAACCATAAACCGTAAACCCTAAAACCATCAACCCCATGTCTCTCTCT
>VDFB02105785.1:147747201-147772528 GCA_007258455.2 Sequoia sempervirens
AAATTAGAAAATGATAAGTTTAGGTCATCTTATGCATGTCGTACATGACGATTTGTCAAAATGACAAATTTGCCTAATAAAAAATTAACAAAAAAAAATATTCAATAAAAAATTACAAAAAAAATCAAGAGCAAGCTTCAGTGAGTCATAAAACTTTTCCCAAAAGGATTTAGAAAAATACTATAATTTAAGTCAAAATATGGATGTCATACACGTGCATGGTATGATAAAAAAAATGACTTTTAAATAGTGGTTTTTAGAAATGCCTATTAAAACTCAATTTGTACAATCTGGGTATTGAAATAAATTACATATTTGGAAACTAGACTCCGAGCACTACATTCTATGATAAGTGACTTTTTTAAAGATTTCATCTTTGAGTGCTTCAAATTTTAAGGTCAAATGTGTCAAATACTGAAAATCAGGGAAAACACTTCCACTTTTTGGCCAAAAAGTGGACTCAACTTCTTGCACACACCCTAACCAAAACATATCTTGAATAGATAATTATAATTGAAGTCATGGTTTTAATCCAACCATACAAAGGTGACCATATGAAATTCATAAGATTAAGAGGTGAAAGGTTGACAAAATAATCCACATACTAAATCTTTCTGGCAATTCAACCTTGATACACCTGGTTGACTAACACAAGGAGTATAACCCTTAAGTTCAAAGATCGCTCTACAAAATTCATCTTATGCCTTTAATACTTTAATTATAGAATATAAGAGTGGGTATGCAACCCTTTCTAGGGTCCTCTTACCCCAAACAATTTCTCTGTTGGCTACCACCCACTTAGGTGGAGCCGGAGGTCAGAATCCTCGATATGGATATGCACAGTTTAAAAAGACAATTTATTCAAAAACAAAACACATCATGATTACATGACAATTTAGTGCTTGTACTTAATATAATATGCTTCACTTCATGGCTACAATTCTAGTTAAGTGAAATGTTCAATGGCCAGATAATTCACAACAATATGATAACTCAAGGAATCAACTTGCTCTCCACCCTACCATATTAGCATCATGAAGCCTCATGAGCTCTAGCCAAACCCCCGAGCAAGAAATATTTTAGCCCCATGATGTTGAAATAGGGTCTTCCATTGGGGCGCCGGTCCCAGCTCAGTTGGTTAAGGTGTTCCCTGTAGCAGGGCGCCCACCATGGGTTCGACTCTCCGGCGCTCCCGTGGTACCGGTTGGTGTGTCCCGCCAGCACTGCCGGTCATGGTAAAAAGTTTACCGGCGGTGGGAGGTTATATGGGGGGCCGTGCTGCACCCGATTCCCCTCGTTAAAAAAAAAAATAAAAAAAAAATAGGGTCTTCCATTCAGATAATATAAAATAGTGTTTCAAGGAAAGATTTATCAAAGTAACTATCAAACAGTGTCATGAGAGCGATACTCAAATTTTGTTGAATAGAGCATTCCAACATCCATTATTCTTACTAGTTATTATGTATCAAAAAATTATATATATAAATTATTGATATTGGAATTTGAAGACCAAGAAGGATCTAGAAAACCAAGCTCTATTCATTTAAGGATGATATTAAAATTGCCATAAAATAGCTTATAAACAGGGATATCGTTTGAGACCAATGGAATGGTCGATGAAAGCCAAGATTCTAAAAATAGTCCCCAAACAATTATGGGTATGATTTGGGTATAAATAAAAACTCCTAAATATTACCACACTAAAACAATACATGAAATACACAACCATTTCCCCCAATACACATGATAGGGTCCAACATGCAATTGCATTTTTACGTACAAAATAATAGATGGGTATGCTTAAAACTAACTTAAGATGGACTCCCATACCTGCCTAAATATCCTCCAAGGGCTTGAATTGGGGTTTTGAACCTTTGCTTCTGCTCTACAATCCTTTTTCCACCATGAAACCCCATAAAGGAATTTAGTCAAACAATAAATCTAAAATGGGAGTGTGATTTTGTGCATTCTAATCTCCACTCCTTGGAGAAAAAGTCCATGCCTAGCCTTTGCCTTCTCCATTTCCTTGTGCTTCATTCCCCCCCACTCTCTCTCTATCCATCACCCCTCTTTTCTTCATCAAAAAGCTTCCTTCTCTCGAGCCGTGCACCCTTGACCAAATTCATTGCACCTATAATTTCTGGCATTATCACCATCTAGGGTTTGTATTGCATTCCAAAAATCTGCCTTCCTTGCTCGATCCCTCTCGCCTACATAGCCATTTTTTTTGCATTAATCCTCACATCCATCACCTTCATTCCCCGTAACGTAGTATTTATTGATTTTTAACAGTACAGAACTCTGCTTTACCATTGTTAGAAAAGCGGAGCTCTGAGTGCAATATCATATTACTGCTACATTTGCCTCGTTAACTTTGGTTTCAGTGTGGTTAAGATTTCTCAATCTTAAACTCTATGCTTGAATTTTAACAGGTCTGAAAGTCATTTAGGATGGGTTGTTCTCCATGCTCTGCTTTGGGTTTTGAAGAGCGCTTAACCTAGTTGGTGGGTTTGTTTGATATGCCTCTAATTTTTCACTCTTTATCTATAAATCTATACGATCCATATCATATCTTTTCAATTGGAATCTTGGAATACCTATATCTAGCCTATGTATTTAACAGAAAATCTAATGAATATGAATGCCAACATACTAAATTTATGTTCTATTCTCTTCTCTTTCATGTTCTAACAGAAGAAATTTAATTCATAACCTCTGTATGAAATGAGGGTTACCTGGCTAAAAGAATCGCAGCAAAGAGAATACGATAGTCTTGACTGGCCTGAATGCATTCTTGCAGTTAATTTGTTTAGATATCGGCAAACTTTTCAAAATAATCGTCCTTGGATTAATTTCAATTAATCTGATTTTGAGAATAATTCTCTAGATTCTCGTATGGTTTAATTTCAAATTTGACTCTACCTCAAAGATTGCACCACTACCATTTACTTGAGAAGCAGGGTTCAGGGCACAGGTAGTGGCGAGAGGAATGTTTTTCAATTCATTCGAGTTGTGAAAGGAAAGAAAAAGAACTTGATTTAAAACTTACCGTTAATGTTTTATTTTCAAACTTATTGTTAATGTTTTATTTTCAAAAAAATCGTTACACTTTTTATTTTCAAAATTTCCAGTTTTACCAGAATGTCAATAGTGTGTATTTTATACGATTCCCCTGAAAATACAAATGATTATTAAAAAAAAGGCAATTAAATGTTTTTTAATATAGAACTTTAATTTCAATTTTTTTAATTTTTTTCAAAAATTAAGTAAATAAAGAAAAATTTAATTGGAAATATATTGACATATAATTGTAGTGATTTATGTTTACTCATTAGTATAGACATATTAAATATATTTATCTATTTAAAAATTATTTTATTTTTATATATTCTAAGTTGGGGAGAGATTTCGTTGAAAATTTGTAACAATGGAAATAATATGGTAAATGGTTAGATCGTTCTTTCCTATTGAGTCTAATATCACACTCGTAAAAGAGTAATTTTAGGAGACATTGAATTCATATCTATGGTAAGGAGTTATTATGTGGCCATTGAACTAAGTATTCAATGTATAATATATACAAGTAAAGAAGATCATCATCAATAGAAAGGTCAATAAGTATAATAGATTGAGTGGTTGGTCATTTTATTTACGTCCCACAAAGAAGACATATTGCCAAAATATGTGATGCACATCACACTTTGTAATGAAATTATAATCATTATGATGAAAAAGTAGTAGTAATCAAAGGTGGTTGTTTAATTGGTATTAGAGCATAGTTTATATACTAGACCCATATAGCTCACTAGACTTTGGGAATAAGTTGACAAGGTGAAAACATAGAGTTGTGTCCCATTTTGGGCCAACATAATAGTTTTGGGAGAAATAGTTTCATTTGAGAGGTCTCTTAGGTGAAACGATTTCCCCTAAATTATGTGGCACCTACATGACTCGAAGGGTTTCGAACAAAACTATCTCACCCAAACACTTTATAAATTCTCATATCAATTTATAAACAAGTTTTTGGCAAAAAATATTTCTCTTAAAATAGCCAAGGTGGAATCCCATGTGACACCTTTGCCTCTCTTTTAGGGAAAATTCAACAAGTGGATTTTTAACTCCTCATTTCTCCAACTAGGGCTATGTTCATAAAAATCTAAAAACAATCTCTAGTAGGTATTCAATCCTAGAACCTAAGATTTATATTTTTAACATTTTAATAGATAATTATTATTTTTAATTTATTTTAAGTAGGTCATTATAATTAGGCATAAGGCTACTTAGAAATTAAGAAAAGTATCCTAACTTTTTTTCTTAAATTAAAAAATATAGTAAACTAGAGGAGACAATCCTCTCCAAAATGGTATAAATGATTTTGTTTATGATAAATAGTTTATCTACCTAGAGTGGAGTTCCATAGAAACTATGATTTTTTAGTAAAATTAACTTCATTTTTTTATTAAAAATAAATATTCATAGTGTTAGAAACCAATATCTGATTACAAACCAGAAAAATCACCTTCCACAGAATCGAAAAACAAAAAAGTAGAGATTTGCAAAAGATGTGCAAATTGATATATTCGAAGCACAAATAATTACAAGAGATAATTTGCTTTATAAAAGCAAAGATGCATAAACCTAATCTTATCTTGAGCAACAAGATAGCTCAACAAGATAAAGAAGACAACTTATAACTTAGGAATTACATATGCCTAAGTAAACTTATGCAAAGTGTAATTAAATATTAATTACACCAACACCCCCCCATAAGTGCAACTTAGGGAGAAGCAAATTATTATGCAAATATGAGTCCCGACAACAAGGCCTGATCAGGTACTCATTTACAAATGCAAAAAGAGAGAAAACCCAATGGGAAAACCCCCCCTTAATGAGATGAACTGCTGCAAAGAATCACTGGAAGAACTCTGATGAAGCAACACTGGAACCCCAAATCCAGCAAGCAAGGAAAGATACTTCTGTTTGCAAAATACCATATCAAAATCACAAATTCAACAGCAAACCCGATGCCAAGGAACACTAGAAACTCACATACTGGATCAACCCTGGAATCTGTAAGCAACCGTAGATGAACTTGGATGAATGAAGCCCATAATGATGACAAAATCTAGAAGCTGTGTCTCTTGAAGCCAAAGCCAAACTGAAACTAAAACTGTCCATAAGACAAGTACCATCAAGATTCTGGAACATTAACCATAAAAACATGGCCTTCAAACTGAGAAAGATCTAAACCAATGCGGATCAAGAACCATAAACTCCCAATGTGAAGTGTGAACCGAAGCAAACCAATGATGTGTCTAGCTAAGCAAGATAAAAGCTAAAGGAAACAATAGGAAACTAGAAAAACTCATGCGAGTTGTCACCAATATGAAGAATGGATGCAAGAACCACCCTTAATGGAACTTTATATTAGTTCGTTATTACAACACCCAATGATTGCAGAAGGAGAGAATGCAAAACTACAGAAACATAAGTGAAAATGAAAACCTAACACATGAAACAAAAATGAATACATGCATAAAATAAGGTATAAATATTATGTAAATGACCTCAGATCTGCATAGAGGCTGAAACCAGCTTTCCAACGCTACGAAAATAGCGAAAAACGGATAAGAGAGTCAAAATATATGCTTCCCAGAGTGAAAACGGTAACATCTGACTTCTGAGGCTGAAAAAGATATCAAAAAATAATACTTGCACCATTGTGTAGAGCTTGGAAACAGCTTTCCGATGATATCTTGTTTGCAAAAAAATGACACCGTATGTGAAAGTTATGCATGTTTCCGTGAAAGTTCTCCAAAAAAGTCCGATTTGGCCATCTGTAGCCCTGAGGAGCTAAAAAAATTTGGCCCCTAGTCGCATGCAGGACCAGGGGCTGGCACACTGGGATAGAGGCCGAAGCCCTCAGTCACTCATATAACTAGGGCTGGGGCTGGATATCCAGCAGGGTGCTAGGTCGAGCGTTGGTTGCCCATAGAACCCATCTGTTGTGTTTTAAGCCCGTGGGGGCTGAGAACGGAGCCCACGGTTGCCAATAGGACCGGGGCGATCACTACGAGCTAGTGGGGTCTGGGAGCCTAGGGATCTCAGTTCCATATGTGACCTTTTCTGGCCAATTGAAGCCCTCAGGGGCGGATGTGTAGGCCGGCAGAGCTGGAGGCGGAGCTGCCGGTGGTGGTGGCGACCTGGTGGTGTGGCGGTGGCCGCCCAGTGGTGCAATGGTAGCACTGCAAAAATGAACTAGCCGTACAAAAAATACAATTATTTTTTATTTTTTTGATTTTTTCTCGGTTTTTGAGCATCGTGAAGCATGCCTGGGGGCCGTACGACCCTCGGGTAATTTTTTTTTGCCTCTCCAAACGACTGTGTCCAAATCGGACAAATTTTATATCAAAATAGGGGTTTTTGGGTGCTACGAATCCAACGACGAGGTCCATTTGGGCCCAAAGAGCTCTAAAAATCAAGCGACCCCCAGATCTATCAAAAAAAATCACTGAGCTTGAAACCCTCACAGATTTGGCAAACGGTGACCAAAATAAATGAAATAAAAGTCATTTCTGACTTTCTCCATCACTCTAAATCCAATGGAAAACCTTGATCTGATCCAAGATGCTACATAAAGATGCTCAAGGAATTAAACCCTTGAGGGACCCCAAACGAGCTCTGTAATGTATTCCTTCGAAAAAGCTGAGAAGGGGCTACAAATTGAGGCTTTGATACCATGTTAGAAACCAAGATCTGAAATGCAAACTAGAAAAATCCTTCCACATAAGAGAAAAAAAAAGAAGCAGAGCTATTGCAAAAGGATGTGCAACATCATATTAATCAAGAATTTAATTAATTACAAGAGATAATTTTCTTTATAAAAGCAAAGATGCATAAACCTAATCTTATCTTGAGCAACAAGATAGCTCAACAAGATAAGGATGACAACCTATAACTTAGGAGTTAAATATGCCTAAGTAAACTTATGCAAAGTGTAATTAAATATTAATTACACCAACACATAGATTTTTAATTTTTTTCTGCATGCACTAGATATTAAAGTTATCTAAGTGGGTAGGGCGGAGTGGAGAAAATGAAGAAAATAAATATATTTACTATATTAAAAGTGGAAGCCCATTGAGCTTATTTTTTTAATTTTTTTTAGAATTTAAATATTCTCTTCAATTTATAAAAAAATATTTCCCACTAATTTTAAAAAAATTTAAAAAATAGAAATAAAAACTACACTTTAAAAGTTTCACATTTCATTATTTTATATCATATTAAAATTTTAAAAATACACGTGTATCACTTTCAAGACCGCCAAGTTGAAAAACTATAATCTGTGTTGGTCACTTCCTTTATTAAAGTGGGACATAATTTTAAAATTTTATCCACAAAATTATTCTTACTATCTCACTACGATTATAATTGACTCTCAACATGAACTATGTAGAAAGAATGAAAGTGCATAGTAGAAGTACAATGAAACCACAACATGTAAGTTGAGGTTTTCATTTTGGATATTACTATATATTGAAACTTATAGAGATGAGGTCCAAGTATAGGGCTTGAATGGCCCAAGAAGCCCGACAAAGATTATGTTGTATTTGACCAAATAATATAGTTTAAATTTAGGGGAAAAATATTAATAAGTTAGATAAATTGAATACACCATAGAAAGATCAAGGATTTATTCAAATGTATCATTAGATATAACAATACTAATCAAAGGTCAAATTATGCATATGTGTGCTCACTACAAGGTACAAGTGGTGATGAGTATGAGTTAATTAGATACTTGGTCAAGATGATTATGCCAAACCATAACTAATGGGGCTTTGTAAAGAAACCCAAGATTATCAAGTGTCAAATTGCATCCTTTATGATGTAATAAGAACAATGGTTTCTTTTGAATCTCTTTAAAAAACAAATTCAAACAATGTTGTAGAAAGATAAAGGTTAGTCACTAGAATTTAGTTGGCTCTAAGTAGTGACTATGGAAAATTATTATAGTAATTCTAAAAATTTCATTAATCTAATTACCATAATAAGAATTGAGAATTAACATTAATTTAGTTGAAGAGGCCTTGTTGAGAAATTTTTTATTTGATGGGATTTTCTATGTGCATTTCTTTGGAGAAGGTAACCAAGAAACCAATTAATTGGCCAGTCTTGATATCAATTCTAATTGAGACACCATAACATACATAGAGAATTCTATAACTTATTTGAGATCTTTTTTGCCTAGAAATATCAAAATTGTAATAATCCAGCTATAATACCCAAAAAATACCACTATTTTTTTCATTTGTATACTCAAGTACTTCTATCCATATGGGAAAGACTTTCATCCAATTTTGGACAAGTATCAAACCATATAGTCTGCGCATATGCCCATACATGATAGATATTCATCTATCCATCCACGATAGACATCTATCCATAAAGAATAAGTATATGCTCTAGCTAGAGAATTAGACTCATAAAGACCATCTAGATATGGAGTTAGTCTCTAAAGACTATGCTCCCATATTGGAAGTGCATTAAGGTTTTCATCTTCAAAAGTATAATATATACAAGTAAAGTATTGGGGTGATCCCACAATACTAGTTTACAATTTTTGGCCAAACTGGACATTGAAATAATTTTTTCTAACTAAATCTTCACTTTCGGGCACCTATAGCGGCTAAACCATGAGGAATTTGAAGATGATGCAAACTAGTGATTTGTGACATTTTTTCTGTAGATTCTAATTGTACTTCTTTTTCCATCTCCTTTGAAAACTAGTTTTTTTCAGTAAACAACATTTTTAAGGAGTGACACTCACCGTATAACACATAACATTTTTTCCATGAAGGATAAAATTATAATTCTTTTGAATTTAGATTTGTAACAACGATATCTAGTGCTTCCAATTGGTTTCATAGTGTTTTATTGAATATTTTTTCCTTAATCAAGTTTTGAAGTCAAACCAATTACAATTCAAACATAGGCAGACTGTATAACACGTAACTTTTTTTGTATGTATCAAAATTCTTTTTTGTTGGATCAAGGACTTCAATATCTAGTGCACTCATATTGTTCAATTTTTTTTTGATAATTTTATATTTTTCCACATGTACAAAACATAGAGCTTGATTTTTTGAAAAACCTATGTTTAATCAAACTAAAAATAAATACATAATAAAACCAAAACATATTAAAATTATATATCGTTGGATAGCTCATTCGGACTAGTCATCTAGTTGGGTCTATGAAGTCTCCTCCATTTTCATCCTCAAGCCAAGTTTCAAAAAAGGTTTCCTTTGTTTTTTTTTTGGTGGGAATGGTGGGTTCTTGCATTAAATGGGTTCGCTCGAACTAGGGTTCTAGCGAACCCTATTTTGGTTTGTTCGAACCAATAAGTTCGTTTGAACCCCCAAAATGATTTTTTTTGCATGGGGTTATTTGTTGCAACTTTTCCTTCCTCACTCGAATTGTAAACCAATTTTATGGGTTTACCCATTGAAACTCACCTCAAAATTTTTCCTAAAGCCTTAGGGAATTAAACAATCCATTTGATATTCTTTTGAGTATACAAATAATACATTTAATATTGATATTTATCTTAGATATTTTACCATTAATTAAATATTTTTCTTAAATGACTAATCTAGTATTATCACTTAAGGTATTATAATCTTTCTTGAATACTCCCCAAACCCTATACCTGAACAAGTACATACTGAGAACCTTCATTATTCACCAGACTAATTACATACATTTCTTCCAAAAGGGATCAAGTTGTGATATATATAGTTCTATTATCTAAGATATGTTTGATGTGGATTGTTTATGTGGGTACATAGCCCTTTCTAGGGCCCCTTTCCCCCAAGCAATTCCTCTACAACTTCTACCAATGAAGGGGATAATTTAGAAGTATTTGGTTTTCATAGCACAATACTTGTTTACCTAAATCTATCTAATGCATAGTCCTATTCAAATAAAATAATAACTCTCCTTGAAAAATATATCGATATTTCTATTCTCATTATTAATAAGATGATGATTATGTTTACCCCATTGAAACTTGAAATATTAAATTCAATCAATTTTAAAAATATATGAAGATCTTATGAAACTACATGATGGTTTTCTCAATTTAATCTAACGTTCTTTGGTTCATTTGAATTATCTTTTTAGTTTGTGATCCAAGGAATATTATCCATTCTTTAGATTTTAAACAACAAATTGTCTCTTATTTATTCTTAGTTATTTGTAGAGACAATACCACAAATATTGTTGTAATTATATTTAGACACTAAGTGTAGTAACTCAAGCATAATGACATTACTCGTAAAGGCTAGAGATGCTATTTTTATTAAATGCTGCTAGTTTGGTTTTAAGTCTTATTTGGGTTGCCTATCTAAACTAGAAAATGAAAGAATCTAAGAATCAAACATTTATAACTACTGGGTAAGTGCACCAATCTGTGACACAATTTTGGTGCCAATTTGGAAAAAATCGCAATAAAAGATCAAATTTGGCCATTTGGCGCACACCAAATTTGGTGCTCACCAAATATAAAAGTCAAATAAAACCAAAAAACACCTTTCAAACCCTCATTTCAATTCAACCCGTTGCTTGGCTTGGAGGATTTGAGGTCTACAACTCACACTCGTGAAATATCATCCATTATTTGCATCCTTAGCTTGCTATTTTTCACAAGGATGTCGCCAACATGTCAGAGACATCGAAGATTGTGAAGAGGTATGCATTTTTATTCTATTTATTTCAAATTTCATTTAGAATGCAAATTGAAATAGGTTTTTATAATTTTTTTTTTCTAATTCTTAGGGAATGAATCTCCACCTCGAAACATTGAGAATTCATAGTCACCCCCTTAGGAAGAGCCTCCTATACAAGAACAACCTGAAAACCCTCCATCAATTCATAGGAATCCTCAAGGAACACAAGAAAATATTCTAAATCAAATTGAAAACAATAAAAGAGACATTGAACAATTAATTGGAAGATTAACAGAGCATGCCAAAACCCACCCTTATAGGAGAGGGATTGTTGAATCATTGAAGTCAATTGCATCTCATGTAGGAGAAATGAGTGAGAAAATATTTTTTTGGTCAAATAAGAGGCATGGGATGAGACAATGTTATGCTAGTGGTTTGTCATATGCATATGTTAAAAAACAAAAAAATAGCAAAGCTGACTTGTGTGCCCTATTTACAAACCTGAAAACCAACACACCTTTGTCTCATGCATGCAGGAGGTTCCCCATCCATTGGTGCCACCATGATTTAATTAAAAATAAATTTTGGGAGTAGTGGTGGATGGTATTTGACCAATCCCCATGCAATAACCATGAGGTACCACAATACTTTTTGAGGAAACTCTATTGTGATTTTTTCCTCAACAAGATGCCAAATTATTTTGACATCTTAGACTTTCAGGGTAGAGATGGGGGCTCCACACATGATAGACCTGTTGCATGACATAATCCATAGTTGGCACCGAGACCCTTGGCCAGACCCATGGTGGAGCATGTCGTTGTTCCTTCCATTGTCAAGGATAGTGTAGAGGTGGACATGCTGGAGTTGATTGGATCACTCACCCATACCATTTTATAGTGTGTGAGGCCTCTAGTAGAGCCTGGTGTGGAGGAGATGTGTAGGCCTCGAGCTCCACACCACCATTGTGGCACTTGTGGTGTAGTTTGCATGTACGATTATCAGAGTGCTTAGGATGCAGCTACACAACCTACATCAGTTGCAGAGGTGATGGATTTCACAAATGATTTGATGAATGATACATTCGGCATTGACACTCAGGTAAAATTCAACAAGTTCATTTAATGTTGTTTATTAAATTATATTTTGAAATTTAGGAATAAGTAAATTAGTATAATTTCGATATGATGAAATTTCCAAGTCAGAGTGTTCATGATATGTGCCCCATTCCTACAGACCCTTATTCATTCTTGATGTTGAGTCCACATGTATGCAATTAGTATTAAAGATATTATTATTTCACTTGAATAGTTGAATGTTATATTTGAATGTTTGTCTCATAACATGCTTTGCATTTCAAACAGTTTCCTGGTAGACCTTCGACCTCCACACCTCGCAATTCATTTCCTCAAACAACATACACTCAGGTAGCCTTTATTCATTAATGGTGTTGTAAAACAATGTTAGCTAGTTTTCATAATTTTGCATATACAAATCTAAAAATTTGATGAGAAACACAAACATTGCATTTGTATTCCTTGATCGTGTCACATTATCTTCTCCTAATTCACTTTTTGTTCCTTTATTCCTTCCTAATCCCATCCCATTAACATTTAATAGTTCACCCTACCATTTACTCTTTCATTTACCATTTGCAAATGTTGACATCATATATCCCTGGTGATGTTGGTGGCACGATGGAATAAGGAGTTGCTGCAACAATAGCCAATTATGATCCATTAAGAGAGGTATGCAATAGATTAGTCGATTTGACATTATATTTGCTCTTTTATGGTCTATTATAGAAAAATTTCATGATACTTTTGTGTAGTTTAATTTCTATCTTGATGGTTACTACAGGTGGTTGTCACTCCAGATCGTGGATGTGGTAATGATGTAAATGTGAATGATGACTATATGTATACAGTAAGTGATTATATTTTGTTATATGTCATTCCACAATTTAGTTTATATGTATTAAAATATTTACATTTTATTGTATCAGTTGAAGGTCCAGAGTGAAGAGAGGAGGACTAGCGAGCGTGTTCAAAAGACCAGAGAACCAACAATCACTCCATCTAACCGAATTTTGAAGGTAGCACGGGATCTATTTCCTTCCCCTAGAGGGAAATGACTGTATTAGGGTCATTTTTTGTATGCCTATGTGACATTTTGGAACATATGTTTTGTACTATCGATATATATGTCAAATTTTATGTCCATATGGCTCCTTTGTACTAAGCTTGTATGAATTTTTTGGATATATTGTATATACTTTTATCAGTATATATCATTGTATAGCCTTACAACTTTTTGATTAAAAAAATATTATTTTTCTACTGCCATTTTTGAATGATGTTAGCATGTGTATTATGTAAATCATATGCTTGAATGTTGTAGGCATGGATTTTGTTTACATATAATGCTTAATTAATTACTGTCGATTGCTCAATAAGCTCCTTCTAAAGCATATTGTGTAAATAAGCTCCATTCTTGGTGGTTTGTATCCTTTGGAATGCTTCAATTACTTGTGCCTCACTTATTCACATGTATGCTTCACTTATTCACATGTATACTTCACATATATTGTGTGTATTCATGTGTATGCTTCATGCTTCTAATGCATAGCAGCAAAAACCTTTTTGGGAAAAAACTGACAAACCAAAAGTATAAGAGTTTTTGAAAAAGTCAGGAAAAAAATGTAAAAAATTGTAGAACAAGAGATAAAAACTATTTATTTTGAAATTGAAAGGTATTTCCATAGCATATAGAGATATAGAGAGTAAATAAAATAAATATTTTAACTAATGAATTGTAAAAATGACTTTTTTGTAGTTTATATTCATATCGTTGATTACATTTTATTGCACATCTTTCAAAGTCAAAGCATTACTTCACACTACATAACTAATAACTAGATGCTGATAGATGAAAAAATTTCAATTACAATATAGTTTTTACAAAGTCAACCTAAGCAGTTATACAATTAGTTCACATTGCATAACTAATAAGTAGTCCTAGCAGCTACCAATTGCATTTTCTTATCATGGCATTCTATGAGACCAGATTTCTTTGACGTATTTTTTCAAATAGTTCATTGCCTTGTCTATGTTACCACATTTTTCATACATGTCTACCAGAGCATTTTTTCAAACATTTCACTTCCTTGTTGCTATGGCTAAAAGCCTAAAACAAGTGCTTTCAAACAAGCTATGGATGCTTGGAAAAAATCTATCAAAAGCATAATAGCAAGCAATACTATAGACAAGGCAATGAACTGCTTGAAAAAAATGCCTGAAAGAAATATGGTCTCATGGTGATGGAATGCCATGACATGCAAATTGTTATGGATTTTCATGCCATTCCATCACCATGAGGCCACATTTCTTTGAGGCATTTTTTCAAATAATTCACTGCCTTGTTTATGCTACCACATTTTTCGTACATGTTTACCAAAGCATTTTATCAAACAGTTCACTGCCTTGCTGCTATGGCTAAAAGCCTAAAATAGGCGCTTCCAAACAAGCTATGGATGCTTGGAAAAAATCTATCAAAGAATAATAAGAAGCAATAGCATAGACAAGGCAACGAACTGTTCAAAAAAATGACTTAAAGAAATGTGGTCTCAATATCCTTGTCATGTCATTCCATTACCAAGAGACTACATTTCTTTGAGGCTTTTTTTTCAAACAGTTCACTACCTTGTCTATGCTACCACATTTTTCATATATGTCTACCAAAGCATTTTATCAATCAATTCACTACCTTGCTGCTATGGCTAAAAGTCTAAAACAGGTGCTTTCAAACAAGCTATATGGATGCTTGGAAAAAAACCATCAAAGTGTAATAGTAAGCAATAGCATAGACAAGGTAGCGAACTATTTGAAAAAATGCCTCAAAGAAATGTGGTCTCACGGTGATGGAATTCCATGACAAGAAAATTCCCTGGATTGTCATGGCATTCCATCACCATGAGACCACATTTCTTTGAGGCATTTTTTCAAATAGTTTACTACCTTGTTTATGCTACCACATTTTTCATACATGTCCACCAAAGAATTTTATCAAATAGTTCACTATCTTGCTACTATGGCTGAGAGCGTACAACAAGTGCTTTCGAACAAGCGATGGATGCTTGGAAAAAATATATCAAATCATAATAGTAAGTGAAAGCATAGACAAGGTAGTGAACTAGTTCAAAAAATGTGGTGCAGGAGCACCTTGTGCATTTTATGCCTCCAATAGGCAATTATGTAAAGTTTGAATCTTCACCATGGAATATATGTAAAAAGGTCATGATAAGGTCATGAAGTTGTAAAGTATTAGTAATTGAGGGGGAAGTCAAGAAAGCTTTTGTAAACACCTTTCTAAGAGCCTTGTGAAGGCGTGCAAAAGATCAGAGTTTGTATTTTTGAAGAAGTTTTGAATAAAAGTACTTTGTTCCACAATTACAATGTTGTTTACTGTTATTTACTAGTTTGTAATGTCAATATAGAATCATTAGGCCTTAAACTCCATTTTCTTTGGTAGAATAGGGATTTTACAACTTTGCACTACTTGCATTTGACAACTTTGTCCCCAAGCAAAAACTCACCACCACAAGAAAACGCCTCCGAGATAGAAAAAACCGAGAGAGGTTTATTGTAGAGAGTCTGAATGCAATCCTATAGGCTCAGACGAGAATTTTTTAAGCATCACAATGTCTGAGTAATGGCATGGTGAAGTTTTCAGCCATTTTGTAGTTCAAACTCTTAAGGGATTTAGTCGGTCGAACGTAGATCAGAGTGATTCAGCACGTTTGGGTGCAAAAGAGGACCATGCCCAGCGTAAATGTACCCACTCGGACACGTTGGAACAGTTAGTTTGGTCACATGAGTTGCAAAATGAAAGTTGCACAACTTTACAACTTTGCACTACTTGCATTTGGCAACTTTCTCCCCAAGCGAAATCTTGCCACCACGGGAAAACACCTCCAAGATAGCAAAAATTGAGAGAGGTTATTGTAGAGGGGCCCAATGTGATCCCATAGGATCAAACAAGAAATTTCTAAACATCACAGTGTCCGATTAATGGCATGCTGAAGTTTGCAGCCATTTTGCACTTTAGACTCTTAAGGGATTCAGCCAGTTGAACGTAACTCAGAGCAATTCAACGTGTTTGGGTGTGAAAGAGGACCATGCCTATTGTAAATTTACCCACTCAGATGTGTTGGAACAGTTAGTTTGGTCACACGAGTTGCAGAACGAAAGTTGCACCACTTTGCAATTTTGCATTACTTGCATTTGACAACTTTTTCCCCAAGCGAAAACTCGCCACCATGGGAAAATGCCTCTAAGATAGTGAAAACCAAGAGGTTATTGTAGAGGGGCAAAAAACGATCCCATTAGCTTAGATGATAATTTTCTAAGCATCACAGTGTCTGAGTAATGACATGCTGAAGTTTGCAGCCATTTTGCACTTCAGACTCTTAAAGGATTCAGTCGATTGAATGTAGCTTGGAGTGATTCAGTGCGTTTGGGTGTGAAAGAGGACCATGCCTAGTATAAACTTACCCATTTGAATGCGTTGAAATAGTTATTTTGTTCACACGAGTTGCAGAACGAAAGTTGCACCACTTTGCAACTTTGCCCTACTTGTATTTGACAAATTTTTCTCCTAGTGAAAACTCGCCACCACAAGAAAACACCTCTGAGATAGCAAAAATTAAGAGATACTATTGTAGAGGGGCACAACACGATCCCATAGGCTCAAACGAAAAGTTTATAAGCATCACAGTGTCCAAGTAATGACATGTTGAAGTTTGTATCCATTTTGCACTTTAGACTCTTAAGGGATTCAGTCAGTTGAATGTAGCTAAGAGAGATTCAACGCGTTTGGGTGCAAAAAAGGACTATGTTTAGTGTAAATTTACCCAATCATATGCATTGGAATAGTTAGTTTGGTCACACAAGTTGCAGAACGAAAGTTGCAGCAATTTGCAGCTTTGCACTACTTACATTTGACAATTTTTTCCCAAGCGAAAACTTGCCACCATAGGAAAACACCTCTAAAATAGAAAAAACCGAGAGAGGTTATTATAGAGGGGCACAACATAATCCCATAGGATTAGATGAGAATTTTCTAAGCATTAGGGTGTTCGAGTAACGACATGTTGAAGTTTGCAGCCATTTTGCACTTCGAACTCTTAAGGGATTCAATCGGTTGAACGTAGCTCAGAGTGATTTGGTGCGTTTGGGTGTGAAAAAGGACCATGTATAGTGAAAAATTACCCACTTAGATGCGTTAGAATAGTTATTTTGGTCACACGAGTTTCAAAATAAAAGTTGCACCACTTTGCAACTTTGGACTACTTGTATTTGATAACTTTTTCCCCAAGCGAAAACTTGCCACCATAGAAAAACACCTTCGAGATAGAAAAAACTGGGAGAGGTTATTGTAGAGGGGAACAAAATGATCCTATAGGCTCAAATGAGAATTTTCTAAGAATCACAGTGTCTGAGTAACGACATGCTGAAGTTTGCAGCCATTTTTCACTTCAAACTCTTAAGGGATTCAACTAGTTGAACGTAGCTTAGAGCAATTCAAAGTGTTTGGGTATGAAAAAGGACCATATCTAACATAAACGTACCCACTTGGATGCATTGGAACAGTTAGTTTGGTCACATGAGTTGCAGAATGAAAGTTGCACCACTTTGCACCTTTGCACTACTTGCATTTGACAACTTTTTCCCTAAGCGAAATCTCGCCACCACAGGAAAACACCTCCGAGATAGAAAAAACTGAGAGAGAAAACCAAGAGAGGTTATTGTAGAGGGGCACAATGTGATCCCATAGGCTCAGACGACAATTTTTTAAGTGTCACAATATCCGAGTAATGGCATGTTGAAGTTTGCAACCATTTTGCACTTTAGACTCTTAAGGGATTCAGCCGGATGAACATAGCTCAGAGCGATTTGGCACATTTGGGTGTAAAAGAGGACCATGCATAGCATAAATGTACCCACTCAGATATGTTGGAACAATTATTTTTGTCAAATGAGTTGCAAAATGAAAGTTGCACCACTTTGCAACTTTGCACTACTTGCATTTGACAACTTTTTCCCCAAGTGAAAAGTCACCACCATGGGAAAATTCCTTTGAGATAGTGAAAGATGAGAGAGGTTATTGTAGAGGGGCACAACATGATCCCATAGGCTCAGACGAGAAGTTTCTAAGTATCACGATGTCTGAGTAATGACATTGAATTTTGAAGCTATTTTGAACTTCAAACTCTTGAGGGACTCAGCCGGTTGAATGTAGCTCAAAGCGATTTGATGCATTTTTGGTGCAAAAGAGGACCATTCTGAGCGTAAACATACCCACTTGGACACTTTGGAATAGTTATTTTGGTCACACAAGTTGCAGAATGAAAGTTGCAACACTTTGCAACTTTGGACTACTTACATTTGACAAATTTTTTCCCCAAGTGAAATCTCGCCACCGTGGGAAAAAACCTCTGAGATAGAAAAAATCGAGAGAGGTTATTGTAGAGGGTCCCAACGTGATCCCATAGGCTTAGAAGATAAGTTTCTAAGCATCATAGTGTCTGAGTAATGGCATGCTGAAGTTTTCATCCATTTTACACTTCAAACTCTTAAGGGATTCAGCCGGTTGAATGTAGCTCAGAGCGATTCAACGTGTTTGGGTGCGAAAGAGGACCATGCCTAGCATAAACATACCCACTCAGATGCATTGGAACAGTTAATTTGGTCACACGAGTTCAACTTCCCTTTACATAAAAAATGCAACATTGCATAGCAACTTTTTGTAACTTTTTTTGCAAAATGGCAACTTTTCACATCTTATTACCAAGTGACTCAAAAACATGAAAAAACATGACAAGTAGTATTAAAATACCTTACCACATTAGATTAACACGAAACCAAACAAAGCTTAACACCTAACCTTCTTTTACATCATAAAACCTATGGTGCCCTGCACCTGAATGTGAATTTTTTCTACAATGCAAACTATGGAAATGAGATTAATGAAGCTATTCATGATGGTAAGATGGAGATGAGGATACGATTCTATAATGAAATATCTGCAACTACAATGCTAAGAGATTTCTATGCCATGCTAATGAGAATGCAATGATAATGATAATGCTAATGTTAATGCTATGATGATGATGATGCAAAGACAAAGGCACACTTTTGGATAATTGATATGAGATTTAAGAAGCATGTAAGTATGATAGATCTTATGAATGTTAAAAATGGAGGTGATGAGCTTCCTTTTATAGGCTAAGTGGTGTAGGGGCACCAAGGTTATTGTGCAAATTTGGTTAAGTTGAGTCTAAAGTTGGTGTTTAGGTGTTAGAGTCTAGTTTGTCCTTCAATAAGGTCATATTAGTCCAATTTATAATGTAATAAGTCATTTTTGTTGGTCTTGGGGTCATTTAGGAGTTCATGTTGCACATTTGTCAAAATGATGTGAAATTGCAAAAGTGCAATGTTGAAAAGTTGCAAAAACGTAAACTAGGAAGGAAAATGGTCACTGTGGCTAGGTGGAATTAGTCCATTAGGATGAAACTAGGTGTAGGTGTTGAGGTTTGGAGAAATGGAGATCATTTGTGAGTGTGGTCATGATTCCCTAGTTGTCCAATTTGTGAGTTTTTAGTGAAATTTGATGGTTTAAGGTGGGTAATTGTAGTAAACCCTTAGGGCAATAGATTTTGAGGGTATTGTAAGCTTGTGCAGATCATTTGAGGCATGTTTGATGCTTTGGAAAGGTGAGATAAGTTGTGGGAGTAGGACTTTCAATAAACCCTCCCTAAAATAAGCAAAATTGAGGGTTTTATGGTTAATGGTGTTAGAGGGCACTACTCTGATTAAAAATAGTGGATGTTGAGGATTTATAAGCAGACAAAGGACTGTTCACAGGTGTTTGTGGTTGGTTGATAGTTTAGATACAATTGTTTTGTAAATGTGGCCTAATTGGCCAATTTGGGACAATGCAGAAGCCATGAATTGAGGAGTTGGTCCAAAGTAACCATATGGTGTCTTGAGTATGTTTTGTGAGAGATTAAAGGGTGTTTGAAATGATGGATGGTTATTGGTTTTGACAAATAATCTGCAAGTGATGATCAAGAAACTGAGTTGCAGACCTACAAGGGAACACTAGGTGAGATTGTGAAAATAGGGTTTGAAGAAACAAAAGGTGTTTCAAATCTCTTTTTTTTTGTGATTGAGAATCCATTTGCCTCCCTGCTCTGCATCACTAAGCCTTTTCCAAGCTTTTACCACTATATTTTATGCAAAAATCCACTTGTAGCCATCACCTTTCAAGTAAAATCTCAGGAAATTCAACTAGGGCAACCTCTTAAACTTTAAAAAATTCACTCCTTGCACCTAAATCTTATTCCTACATCTAATCCTACCATTTGCGACCCATTCCACCAAGCCAAAATATTTTAAAATAGGTGGAATGATCATTATTTCATTTTATGCCTTCAAAACCTTGATCTTGATTGTATAGACCCGCTTTCAGTAAAATTGTAATAAAATTCTCAGCCCAATAGCCTTCATGGTGGGCCTAAATTTGAGTTGCCCCATCATTTCAATAAATAGTTGGCATCTTCCACCCTCACTTAGCTTCTAAAAAAATAAACTCCATATCCTTTGTGCAGACCTTTGACATGTACATTTTGACATCTTATCAAGCATCCATTTCAAAACATTGGAATAAATATCAATCAAAAATATAGGTTTTCTATTCAAAACTCTAGAAGTTCTCAAATGTAAATTTTTGTCAATGTTATGAATGTCAACAACATCAAGGATAGATCGTGTACCTTCAATCGAAGGTGCAATTGATGACATACCTTGAGATTGACATCTAAACTATGTTGTACCTCCAACTTGAGATGTCATTTTTGGAGTGACTTCAAATAGAGGCATGTTTGTTGATGTACTTTCAAAACGCAATGTTGTTGATGGTGTTTCTTCAACTGTAGATGTGATTTATGATGTACTTGGAAGACCACATGTTGTTGCTAGTGTGTCTTCAACTGGAGATGTGCATTGAACTTCACCTATGGTTGATGATGTGCCTCCAACTTGGGGATCCATTCGTGTCCTTCCAAAATCTTTTTTCATTCGTGCCTTTTGTTTTTCCAATTGTACATCTCTCTTAGATTGCACGGAAATTTCTAGCTTTATGGGATGCAATTCATTTGCTTCACGAGCTACAATTTTTTATTCTCTTCTCCTTGCATTTTTTACTGCACATTCTTTCAGTGTTAGAGGCTTTGGTCATTTCCTCAGCATGATGTTGAATGCTACATGTTCACAATCACACATAGAACAAAATTAAGTAATGAATTTTATGAAACATATTGATAATGTTGATTACATTGCATTTTATTGAACACAACAAAGCATTTTATGAAAGAAGATAGCGAGATGTTTGGAATTATCAAACATATCTATATGCTACAATTTTTTTCATACATACATCTACCTCCATACCACAAGAAAATTACTTGTAATTCATTTTTTCAAACATATCCATATTGTTGATTACATTGCATTTTGTGGTTATTTGAGTCATTTTGGGCAACAAATGTAAAAGTTGCAAATCATGTCAAAAAGTTATCAATATAGACAAAAGTTTTCAAGGAGGGTAAAATGGTATTTTTCTTGTTTGAAGTCATGTTATTAGGTTGAATAAGGTCTAATTAGACCACTTCTAATTTTTTGGGGTGGTTAGAGTGAGTTAGGGGTCAATGTGTCAAAATTACAAAAATTGCAAAAAATGTTGAAGAGTTGTCAATGGAAAATGTAAAAGTTGTAAAGAAGGAAACCCAACGGTCATTTGGGTTTGAAAATTAGTTATAACTATTCAATATGGTAAGAGAAACTTTAAAAAATGCTTGTGAACTTGAAGGGAGAGGCTGGCATGTAATTTTGAGAAGAGAAGTAATTGAAACACCCCTTGTCTGTACGGTTACGTACAAGAAATTTTTGATCTTTCATGGAGTGAATCTTGTGGGAAGCATTCCTAACACCATTTTAGACTTGGTTTGGATTGATTTCAATTGTTTTTGTGCATTTTAGAGACAAATTACAGAGGATCGGTCTGTAACCTATTTTAAGGGTTTTGAGTGTATGAAAATGACATTTTAAGCCATTCCACCCACTGTTTTATTCTATAGCTTTGTGGAATGGATCACTAGGGAATTATTTAGGTGTGTACATGGTTTTTTGGAGCAAGGAAGATGTTTGAATGCTTTTTGTGTTGCTGTCCTAAAGGTTTTTGTGCAAATTTTGTTTGAAAATGGAGGTTTTGAACTAGGGTTTGGTGAAATATTGATGATAGAGGCTGGTGAATGAACTTATAAGCATATGTAGACATAATTAAGGGTGTTTGAAGTGGTGGCTAGGCTAGAGAAGGTATGAGATACAATTTTTCAATAAACCCCCATGCAAATTGCCTAAAATGAGGGTTTCTTGTTTAGATGTCTTGGAAAGTGTGTCACTACAAATAAATGGTGAAATTGGAGGTTTTGTTGACTGGTTGTTGCTGCCCCATTGAATTTTGGGCTTGGGGAGGAGTTTCCAATAGGGCCCCTTTGTAAAAGTGACCTAATTTGTGGTCTAGGATAGTGTAGATGCTTTGTTTTGTGAAAATTGTTCCAAAGAAACCTAATGGTGTTTTGAGGTCAAGAAACCTCTGTTGAAAACCTACAAAATTTCTTCATGTAAGCATTGATCAATGTTAAGAAGGGTTTGAGGGGAGTATTTAGTGTGTGGACAAGTTCTTAGGAGCAAAGACTTGTGTCAAACCCAGGGTATAAGTTGTTGCCACCTTTGGAAACTAGAAAATCTTGTGCTTATTTTCCCTTTTTTCCTTAGAACGGTAAATGGTATGAATGAATGGAAACTTGCATTAAACCAGCTATTTCTTGAGTCACTTGAAATTATCTAAGCACATGATGAAGGTGAATTTTTTATGGCACAAAAAAATTAATGGAAACTTGCACATTAACATTGATGAAAGCTCTTAGGTTTTCCAAATTAGTTGAAAATAAAATTTTTCCCACAACCATGAGTAATAATGAATTTAATGTTAAATTCTATGTGTAACAATGAATATTAATAAAATCATCAAATGAATGGTCTATAAATTTTCAAAACAAAACAAAAAAACTTGTGTTAGGTTGAATTCGTTTATATAAGCATATGGAAATGGACTACTATAAGCAATGCAAATAGAAATTTTCATAAGAAAATTTGTGTTAAGTTGATGTCGTTTATATAAGTTTAAACATGAATTCATCTAAATTATGTCATGTTTTTCATATTTTTTCTTCAAACTCATAAAAATTAAACTTTTTTATGCAACTCCCATCTAATTCAATGTTGAATTCTATGTCCAATTGTTATGATTGATAAAATCATTAAAGGAATTTAGATTATTTTAAAAAACAAACAAACATACTAAATATAAACATTTCAATATACCAAAATGAATATATTACCTGAGATAATGTAAAATGATGTAGAAACTACAAAATGTCTTCATCTACATTGTCTGGCATGCAAATTCATGGCAAAAAGGTGATGGATCAAGCATAGATTGGTACAATAGGGATTCAACTGCATAAAAAAGGTGTTTCTATGTTAGATAAAGCATTGAACCAAACAAAAGCAAAAGCATGTGGGCTTGAATCATGGGGTCAACCCCTATTTTACCGTTTCAAGGTAAAACACACTTGGCGCTCGCCAAATTTGGTGCTTTTAAATGCTTTCAAAATATAAAGAGGAAGGGAGTGAGACTTGAGATAGAGGGAGAGGGGATATGAGTGAGATAGATTAGTCCTAGTACCATGGTAGGGACTGAGACTTGAGAGTGATAGAGACTTGAGAGGGATAGAGAGTTATCTAGTTAGGGTTGGGGGAAAGACCTCACAATGGGAGATGGGTTGGAGTGAAATAGATTTTTCTACCCTCTACCCTTAAACTGTAAACCGTAAACCCTTAAACCATCAACCCTCTCCCTCTCTCTCAACCCTTAAACCCTCTACCCTCTACCCTCAACCCTAAACCATAAACCCTCCTCTCTCTCAACCCTACACCCTCTACCCTTAAACCGTAAATTGTAAACCCTTAAACCCTCAACCTCTCTGTCTATCTCTCTCCCTCAACCCTACACCCTCTACCCCAAAACCCTTAAAGCCTCAACCCCCCCGTCTATCTCTCTCTCAACCCTACACCCTCACCCTTAAACCATAAACCTCAACTCTAACCCTCTCCCTTCCTCAGCTACACCCTCTACCCTTAAACCAGAAAGTAAACCCTAAAACCCTTAAACCCTCAACCCCTCTCTCTCTATTACCTCCACCCTCTACCCTCTACCCTCTACCCTCTACCCTACCCTCCAACCCTTAACCATCAACCAACCCCTAAACCTTAAATGCTCTACCCTCAACCCTGGACCCTTAAACCCTAAACCAAACCCTCTCGACCCTTAAACCCTAAAACTCTAAACCCTAAACCTTAAAGCCTCCCTCAACCCTTAAACCATAAACCATAAACCCTAAAACCATCAACCCCCTATCTCTCTCTCTCTCAACCCTACACCCTCACCTTAAGCCCTAAGCCCTAAAACCCTTAAAACTATAAGCCACAGACCTAAAACCTAAAACCTCAACCACCCCTCTCTTTCTCCAACCTCAACCCCTCTGCCTCAATCCTCTACCCTATACCATCTGCAACTGACCTCAGCCTCCACCTCAGCACTTAAACATAACCCTTGACCCCTGAGCCCCTTAAGCCATCTGCCTCTGCCTCACCCACAGCCTGAGCCTCAGCCTCCTCTCTCTTCTCTCAGCCCTACCTCTACTCTTAACCCCTCAGCCTGCCTTGCCCTCTAAAATCGCCCATAGACCTAGAGCCCAGCAGGCAGCACCCTCGGCCTCAGCCTTGAGCCCTGAGCCTGAGCCCCTGGGCATGAGCCACTCTGCCTGGGCCCGTAAGCGCTGAGCCCTGGAGCCTGCCCTCAGCCCTTGAATTGTAATCGTAAAACCTAAAAAAAAAATCAGCCTGTCTCTCTCTCAGCTTCACCTCTGCCCTTAAACTGTAATCGTAAGCCCTAAGAGCCTAAAACCCTCAGCCCCCCCTCTCAGCCCCTGACCTCTACCCTCAACCCTCAACCCTCTACCCTATGCCATCTACCCTCAACCCTCAACCCTCCACCCTCAACCCTTAAACCCTTAACCCTTAAACCATCTAGCCTCTAGCCTCAACCCTAAAAATCTCAACCCCCCTCTCTCTCAACCCTACAACCTCTACTCTCAACCCTCAAACCTCTACCTTATACCCTCTACCCTCTACCTTCAACCCTCTACCCTTAACCCTCTACCCTCTACCCTCTACCCTAAAATCATCAACACTCTCACTCTCTTTGTCTCTCTCTTTAAACCCTCAACCCCCCCTCTCTCTCTCTCAACCCTATACCCTCTACTCTTAAACCCTAAACCCTAAACCCTAAAACTATTAAACCCTCAATCCTCCCTCTCTCTCAACCCTAAACCCTCAATGCTTAAACCATAA
>VDFB02105785.1:147772628-147886938 GCA_007258455.2 Sequoia sempervirens
CATCACATTTGCACGTCTTTCAATGAAAGTTTATAAAATAATCGTGATAGCATTAAACTCTCTCTTAGCTATCTAAATATATAATTCTTTTTTCATTTTGATTCAATTAAGTTTTTGATCCATAGCTTCTATTATAAATGCCTCCGTTTTTGGTAAAAAACCAACATGTGCTAGTTTTAGGATAAATTTTTACTCGTTCATCAAAATGCGAAACAAATTACATTTTTTGAAACTAGACTCCATTCTACACATGATGAAAAAAAAATCAATTTTTGATTAGTTTTCAAATAAATTAGGGGGGAGCATGCTCAAATTTCAGCTTTTCAAGATGTGTCCACTTTAAAAATTCATAAAATATTATATATTTGTTAAAAAACTTATCCGAAAGAGCGAGGATAAACTTCATGGTGTTAGCTAATTTATCACCATTGGGATTGTTGAAATTCTAAAATAAAGTTAATCAAAAAGGGGGGAGCCCTCAGGCACTATGCTATTTTTTTTTAATAAAAATAGGACCTGTTCCCAACAAGACCCATAATATTAATTGTTTAAAAAAATAGTAGCTTAGAAACTAGACTCGGATCACTTCAACTTTTGTTCTTGCTACATCTTGAAATTTTGAGCGCAACTATCTTCATTTTCTTGTGCAAATCAGATTTTGCTGATTTTAGAAAAAAAAAAGAAAAAAAAGTGGCATCTTAAGAGCCAAAATTGTGTCACAGATCCATGCACTTACCCATCCTTAATAAATTTTGTAATCATTGTAAACAATATATTGAAACCATATTTAACTCTCAAGTAAATTGCTATAAATTACATTTCAAAAGATAGAAAACAACTTATTGAACTTTCAAGTAATCTCTATAAAATACATTTTAAAAGATAAATAACAATTAGAGACCATTATTTCAAGTAATTCTATTGATCAATTTGCATCTCAAAGCTGAATAAATAGTTAAATTTATAATAATAATTAAATATTAAACTAATTAAACTGGTTAGGTAAATATAGTTCTACACTATATACCCGACTTTTTTATCAAACTTGAAACTAAGTTTTATTTGATCAATTTGTATTTCTAGGTTAATAAAATGAATAAATTTACAAGTTTAATTACACACTTGACAAGGTTTCAAACTACTCATGATACTATGTTTATAACCCCTATTGAATTTTCAATTGATTAAATTATCCTATTCATTAAGTACAACAAAGTTTCATTGTAATAAAATTTTCATCTTTAAGATCATTGAGAATGTTTGAAGGTAAGTGTTGATGTCTACAACTAATACAATTGATAATAATGAGGGTTACTTATAATCCAAATGAGTTAACAATTTATATCGTTTAACTAAATGTATCTATAATAAGTTAAATAAATGGTTTTATAGGTATCATGCCAATCATTTAATACAAATGGCATATTCAATATTTTAAAATAAATAGTAAGACTCAATAATGTTATACAAAATCCTGAAGTAGTTGCTCTATATTGTATTATAACTATTCTCTAACAAGTTAATAACCTTGAGTTATTTTCAACCAGGATCCCACTCAAATTCATGTTCAATAAATCCCTTTCTATTGTAAATCATAAGGTTCAAGGGGTGGTTAAAAATTTTGTTAGTGAGAAATATCCTAATTTATTTTCAACGAGTCAATTATAATATAAATTTATATGGTTATTTATTTTTGGTATTATTTGTTTATTATATAGTTGTACTTAGTAAAATATTCCAAATTCATATAAAAATTATATTTACCAAAAATTATGTATACATATATATGTATATATATTATATGTATTTATTGTAAAATTTTACAAGATCTCTGGTTAAAGTATTAGTATTAGATTGAGTCACGGATGCAAGCAACTGCATGCTCCTACTTATGAGATTGAAAAACATGTATAATACAATTAACACAATACAAACAAAAATAGATAAATAAACATGTACATTAACCATGAATGAGATGTATAAATAGGAGAGAGGGGATAAATCACCACCTTGAATAGTAGAGCTAACTATGTAGTCAACTCCCACCAACTGAAATAGGTGGTGATTTAACTCCTTCAAGACTCACAAGAGGTGGTAAGTTAACTTTCACTAACAAAGAAGCTTAAGTGGGATTAATTCCATGTGTAAATATCCATGTGGATCACATATGAAATAATATATACACTAACACCCCCTGGTGGGAAAAAAAATTGGGTCCCGACAACTAGGCCTAATGAGGTACCCAAGTACAATGCAATCACTCATGAAGTTGAGAAAGGTAGAAAAATCGTTAGAAAAAAACTACCCCCCAAAGTGAGAAAATAAAGTGAAGAGGACTAGTAAGACCCCCTAATGATGGTGTTGCTACTAAAGTATATGAAACCCCAAGAAGAGCTCATAGATGAATGAAATTGCTCTTAGTAAAAGCTTTGGTGAAAATATTAACAACCTTCTTTGGATATTGAAAAACATAAGTCAATGATTTGACCATAAATAAACTCCCAAAAGTAATGTGCATAAATCTCTCTCTATTTCATTTATTGATGCTAGATTAGATTCTTGCATATCTATATGGTATTTTAGTTGTCACAATAGATGACTATGAGGTGCTTGAGTGGAATTTTAAACTTGGTGAGAATATCCTAAAGCCAAAGAGCCTCAATAGTTGTATTAAACTCTCATGTACTCTACCTCTATGGATGATAAAGCAATGGCATTTTTATTTTTTCTAGACCAACTAATAGTACCAAAAGCAAGTGAGAAACTATAACTTGAAGTGGACATATAATTATAAGTATCACCAACCCAATTTGAATTTGTATAACTAGCCAAGCTAATATTTGTGTCAAATCAATAATAAATCCCAAATCTAAGAGTGCCTCGAAGAGAGTGAATGATCATCTTAGTTTATTTCTAGTGTATCTCATGAGGCTCATATGTGATTCTCAAAACCATGCCTACTACATTTAAAGTATTAGGCTTGGTATGCATAAGCTAGATATGACTACCAATAATTTGTCAATACAAAATGGCATTGAATGATGGTGTAGTAAAACTAGCCTCAAAATTGACTCCAAATAGAAAGGGAGTCAAAATCGGCTTACAACCAGTCGTGTGAAATTAAGAAAGTAGATCAACAGTATATTTGGGCTATGTAAGAGTGATATGTATTTCTAACTATGAAATCTCAATACCAAGGAATTAATGCAAGAAAAACAAAAAATTTAATCTAAAATATGTCTTGTAGAGCTAACTTCATTTCTGCAATAGTGGATTAAGAGCTCCTGGTGATAAAAAGATCAACGACATAAAGTAATAGTATTAATAATGAATCATCTTGTCACAATAGATATACATAAGGATCTAGGTATCTCCAATCAAAACTTGAAGATAAGAGGAAGGAATCCATGTTGGTATACCAAGCCCAAGGGGCCTACTTGAGATCATAGAGGAATTTCCTAAGTCTACAAACCTTAGAGGTTATTCCATGTAGATCTCCTCCTCAAGCCTTCCATGACGAAAGGTACTCTTCAAATCCATTTGGTGGACATCCCAACCATGTGTAATGAAAATAGTAAGTGTGAGGTAGATTGAATTCATCTTGTCCATGGGTTTAAAGGTCTCTATGTAGTCAGTGCTAGCAACTTACGAAAAATACTTTGGTAACCAAACATACTTCATACTTATGTAGTTAGT
This sequence comes from Sequoia sempervirens, assembly GCA_007258455.2. Classification (NCBI taxonomy): domain Eukaryota; kingdom Viridiplantae; phylum Streptophyta; class Pinopsida; order Cupressales; family Cupressaceae; genus Sequoia; species Sequoia sempervirens. The sequence continues at coordinate 147,776,325 of VDFB02105785.1, forward strand.
GCTAGCAACTTGTGAAAATATCTTGGTAACCAAACATACTTCATACTTATCAATTGGACCATTTGCATAAAACTTGGTTTGATATATCCACCTATATTGAACCATGCTCCTTTCCTTTAAGAAGTTAAGACAAACCACAAGTGTCATTTCTCATTAAGGAATCATATTCCTCATACATATCACTATCCCACTCAGGTATGCTTGATATCTCTCTAAATTTTTGTGATCTAAGACTAAGGAAAAGAAAGCATGTGTCCCACTTTGATATTTTAAACATGTAATTTTATCATATTATAGATTACCTACCTAATTACCTATATTATGAAGTGTCTATCTAACCTAGATAGGGTGAAAAGTGGAAGGGTTTGAAGTGGGTGAGCCAAATGTTGAAACATCATCCTCCAAAACATGTGTAGAAGTAGATGAAGATGAATCCCCATCACTATCCTCATTGTCAAAACTAGAAGAATAATAATAATAATAAGAAGAAGAAGAAGAAGAAGAAGAAGAATCTACCTCAAGAATATGTTCTAGATGGTCTTGGTCATTAGAAGAATCATTAAAATTAAGAGCCCATAACCTAAGGATAAATTTTAAGTGTAGATTTGGTAGGAATCTCTTAAAAATTAACACTCCTCTCAATGAAAACTCACGTGTGGTTAGGTGGAGTAGGTGATGACCTTTCAATATTTTAAAATAAATAGTAAAACTCAATAATGTTATACAAAATCCTCAAGTAGTTGCTCTATATTGTATTTTAACTATTCTCTAACAAGTTAATAACCTTGAGTTATTTTCAACCAGGATCCCACTCAAATTCATGTTCAATAAATCCCTTTCTATTGTAAATCATAAGGTTTGAGGGGTGGCTAAAAATTTTGTTAGTGAGAAATATCCTAATTTTTTTTCAATGAGTCACTTATAATATAAATTCATATGGTTATTTATTTTTGGTATTATTTGTTTATTATATAGTTATACTTAGTAAAATATTCCAAATTCATATAAAAATTATATTTACCAAAAATTATGTATACATATATGTAAATATTGTAAAATTTTACAAGATCTCTGGTTAAAATATTAGTATTAGATTGAGTCACAAATTTCAAGCAACTACATGCTCCTACTTATGAGATTAAAAAACATATACTACAAGTAAAACAATACAAACAATAGTAGATAAATAAACATGTATTAACCATGAATGAGATGTATAAATAGGAGATGGGATAAATCACTACCTTGAATAGTAGAGCTAACTAGGTAGTCAACTCCCACTAATTGAAATAGGTGGCAATTTAACTCCTTCAAGACTCACAAGAGGTGGTAAGCTGACTCTTACTAAGTGAGAAGCTTAAGTAGGATTAATTCCATGTGTAAATATCTGTGTGGATAATGTATGAAATAATATATGGACTAACACCCCCTCTTAAACATAACTTAGGTGGGAAAAAATAAAATAGGGTCCCGAAAACTAGGCCTAATGAGGTACCCAAGTACAATGCAATCTCTCATGAAGTTGAGAAAGGGAGAAAACTAAATAGAAAAAATGCCCCCTCAAAGTGAGAAAATAAAGTGAAGAGGACTAGTAAGCCCCCTAAAGATGGTGTTGCTACTAAAGTATATCAAACCCCAAGAAGAGCTCATAGATTCAAATGAATTTTCTCTTAGTAAAAGGTTTGGTGAATAAGCTCCTAGATGTAATGCACATAAATCTCTATGTATTTCATCTATTGATGCTAGATTAGATTCTTGCATATCTAGATGGTATTTTGGTTGTCACAATAGATGACTATGAGGTGCTTGAGTGGAATTTCAAACTCAGTGAGAATACCCTGAAGCCAAAGAGCCTCAATAGTTGTATTAAAAACTATCATGTACTCTACCTCTGTGGATGATGTAGCAATAACATTTTTCTTTATTTCTAGACCAACTAATAGTACCAAAACCAAGTGAGAAAATTGTAAATTAAAGTGGACATATCATTTAAGTATCACCAACCTAATTCAAATCTGTATATCCAACCAAGCTAATATTTGTGTCAAATAAATAATAAATCCCAAATCTAAGAGTGCCCTAAAGAGAGTGAAGGATCATCTTAGTTTATTTCTAGTGTATCTCATGAGGTTCATATGTGAATCTCAAAACCATGCCTACTACATATGAAATATTAGGCTTGGTATGTATAAGCTAGATAAGACTACTAATAATTTGTCAATACAAAGTGGAATCGAATGATGTAGTAAAATTAGCCTCACAATTGACTCCAAATAGAAAGGGAGTCAAAGAAGGCTTACAACCAGTCACGTGAAATTAAGAAAGTAAATCGAGAATATATTTGGGCTATGCAAGAGTGATATGTATTTAGAATTGTGAAATCTTAATACCAAGGAATTAATGCAATAAAACCAAAACAAATTTATCTAAAATATGTCTTGTAGAGCTAATTTAATTTCTGCAATAGTGGATGAAGAGCTCTTGGTGATAAAAAGATCAACGAAATAAAGTAATAGTATTAATAATGAATCATGTTGTCACAATAGATATACATAAGGATCTAGGTGGCTCCAATCAAAACTTAAATATAATAGGAAGGAATCTATCTTGGCATACCAAGCCTGAGGGGCCTAGTTGAGGCCATAGAGGAATTTCCTTAGTCTACAAACCTTAGTGGTTGTTTCAAGTAGATATCCTCCTCAAGGTTTCCATGAAGAAAGGTACTCTTCAAATCCATCTGGTGGACATCCCAACCATGTGTAATGAAAATAGTAAGTGTGAGGTAGATTGAATTCATCTTGTCCATGGGTGCAAAGGTCTCTATGTAGTTAGTGCTAACAACTTGTGAAAATCCCTTGGTAACCAAACATACTTCATACTTATCAATTGACCCATTTGCATAAAACTTGGTTTGATATATCCACCTATATTGAACTACCCTCCCTTCCTTTAAGAAGTGAAAACAAGCCACAAGTGTGATTTCTCATTAAGGAATCATATTCCTCAAACATATCACTATCCCACTCAGGTATGCTTGATATCTCTTTAAATTTTTGTGATCTAAGACTAAGGAAAAGAAAGCATGTGTCCCACTTTGATAGTTTGACCATGCACTTTTATCATATTCTAGATTACCTACCTAATTACCTACATTATAAAGTGTCTATCTAACCCAATTATGGTGCAAAGTGGGAGGGTGTGAAGTGGGTGAGTCAAGTTTTGGAACATCATCCTCCAAAACATGTGTAGAAGTAGATGAATATGAATACCCATCACTATCCTTGTTGTCAAAACTAGAAGAAGAAGAAGAATCCACCTCAAGAATATGTTGTGGATGGTTTGTCATTAGAAGAATCATTAAAAGTAAGTGATCCCATAATATAAGGATAAATTTTAAGTGTAGAGTTGGTAGGAATCTCTTGAAAATTAACACTCATATTAATGACAAATCATGTGTGGTTAGGTGGAGTAGGTGATGACCTTTCACACTATGTAGACAGTATTCGAGGATGAAAGGTTGGCACTCTAGTTTCACTATATTGTTATTCTGCTTCAATATACTTTTCATGACTAGAGATTTGAAGATAGGTCTTGAAATGATCAAATAATGGTTTCCTACCTATCCAAGCTTCAAAGGGAGTGTTTTCCTTTAAGGATTTGTGAGGACCCTGATTATGAATGTGATAAGCATAGTTGATTGCTTCTACTCATTACTATGGTGTAATACCCTAGATGTGTATCTGAACAAAAGGGAAATAGGGTTCTACCTTTTGGGAGATGGAATTGGACCTATTTAATACTTTAGCTCATTTTGAAACCTAGATCCCTCAACCAATTTGCTCGATTGAGGGATGGCTAGTGGATTCCTAATGTAATTGGATGGGGGTTCACCATTAAAAGAAGTTGGAGGAGTGGAGAGCCAAAAAAAGGTCTGTAAGCCCTAGAAATTGTTGTCTTAGATTGCACTGGGACTAATACACTAGGTTGGGTGAATGAGTCTCATTCACATAAATCTACAAAACACACATCAAGAGAGAAAAAAAATGTTGTTTTTTTAGACTAGTGGATTTGCCTCAGTCAGACCTTGTTTGAGTAATTAAACTTTGAAATGAATTTAAAAACACATGAAGGAATGATGAATGAACAAATGAATGTAACAACTCACCAAACCTTGTTGAATCCTAGGAGTGTAGATCTGCAACTTGTATGAATTGGCCTCAATGGATGTAGATCTTGATCATGAAACTTGATATGGATTTGAATGCTTGAACTTGGATCACAAATGCTACATCAACATGTTAGCTCACAATCACACATAATGCATAAAGACCTTGACATGATGCTTGAATCTTGAATCAATGCTCCAAAATTCTTGATAATTAGCTCTTGAATGCTCTTGAATGCTCTCTTGATCATAAGCCTTGCTCTTGCAATTGAACACTTGAAACCTCTAAGTATTGGAATAATGATTCTAGCTCTTAGGTGCTTGCTCTTAGATCTTCTTAGGTGAAATAATGACTTGAAACCTTAGTTATATAGGCATTCCATCTAATTTACCATTTATTAGATCCCAAATGTTGACATTCACAAAATTTGAATTGAAAACCCTGATTTCTTGCTCAAAACCTAAAAAAGGCCCCAAACGGGACTCATACACCCAAGGTGGTGTATGGGTCCCACCCTATATTTTTGAGGTGAGAGAATGTCGAGTCGTTGAAATATTGAATGCATTTATTGATTTTTTTGGCATTTCAATTGAAATAAGCCTTGGAATACATAATAAAGGGTCTTATGGGCCTATTAATGATGATTTAAAGGACATGAATGCAAAGGTACTAAAATAGGTCCAAGGTAGAGTGTGAAATTGTACTATCTCCAAGAAGGGAGTACAATTTTTGACACTATAGTATCATACAATTAGCCATATCTTTCAATGATATGTTCTTATATTCTATAACACCATTCTATTGGGGAGTATAAGAAACTATGCATTACAATTCTATGCCCTTTGTTGTACAAAACTGCTCAAACTTGTAGTTGACATACTCACCCCCATTATTTAACAAAAAAATGTTGTTGGCTTTCCTTGACTATTTTTCAAAGAGAGCCTTAAAGTCTCACTTTTTTAAATTCTCTCTAGATTTTTTCAAACGAAGTGGACCCATGTGTATCTAGATAATTCATCCATGAAAGTGAGTATACCTTGACATAGTGAAAGATGGATGGGAAAATTCCCCTAATACATCATTTTAAACAAGCTTCAAAACTTGTGTAGCCCTCCATAATTTTATTATGTAAAATTCCTCTTTAGGATGCTTCCCAAGGGTACAACCCTCACAAATAACATTAGAGAGTCTAGCTCTATGAAACCATGTGACCATATCCTACTATCTAAGTTGATCAAGGTAGTGGTAATTAAGGTACCTAGCAAAAATGTTCATACCCTAATATTTTAACTTTGTTTGAAAGAGTAATAAATGTTGTAGGAGAAACATAAAGTACAAAGTATGAGAATATGTATGACCTAACTTGGTGATCTTCCCTTACCAAAGTTAACAATTTTTTGGTTTGCATATATTTAATCTCAATTGAGTTTGGAGAAAAATGAACTATCACACTTTTTCATATGTGGGTAATCTAATACATTGATAAGAGATTAGATAAAAGAGAAGGACATATAACTTTATCATTTTTAAATTTTCCACCTTCAACTTCAACAAACCCTCTCCCCACAACTATTGCTAGAGTGTCATTACCCAATGTAATAAAAGATAAAGTTGTTGATGATGATATAGTGGCAACTAGAGATTGGCCCTTAAATTTGTCTTTACCTTTTTCCTTTGGCTTGTTATATTCTTGAGTTGATGAAGATTGTTTGATAGATTGATGAAACCAAATGTTGGGATTCTCAAGAAGATGTGAAAGATGGTCAATTTGTTTCTTCATACATTTTTTCTCATCATGCTTGCAATATGAACACTTAACTTTTTCTTTCTTAAGTTTCACTTGATTTAAAGAATTTTTAGTGTTGATTTTGGAGGACTAAATGATTTCTATTATTTCTTAGTCTCTTTATCCTTTTGAGTTCTCTATAGCTTCCATTTTTTTGAATCATGTTGTTTCTCATTCCTAATAATATGGGCTTGAGGTTTTGAAAACTTCATTTTTTGGGAATGTGTCTAGAAGTGGCAGTGAGGGTTTCATTGAGTTTCATGTGAGGATGTGTGTGAATTCACAATCATTGTAAATGATTAAGGGTTTGCATGTTTTTACCTTTGTACGCTTACCCTACCTTGCAATGATTCCTCTTCCCGCTGCTTGTTTGTAATTACTTTGTCCATTGAATGGTTTCCATACATTTTTTTTCTTCATGTATCTTTATAATTAGTTGGTAGTATTTTCTTGCATCATCATCCTTCAGGAGTGAGGGGTGCTAGTTAATAATGGAGATAGATATACTGGTGAAAGGGAATTTGCTTGATGGATCTAGGTTTTCTTCAAACCTTTTAGATGAAATAACTAACAATGATGAGGGGAAAAGGCGAACCTTTAAAGACACTATGGTGGGTTTTGATCACCTTTCGATTCTAGAACAAAAATAGAAGAAAATTAGAATAAAATTTTTCCAGCTTGCTTAAAAATGACTCTTAAATAAAAGAATAGAACAAAAATTTTAAAACCTGAGCTAACTTCTTCCAAACTGTGGGTAAAAAAAGAAAAGGATCTTAGAAAGGAGGAAACTTCATCCAAGAAAATCTAATCAACCTAGAAAATAGCCTTCAAGACACTCCCAAGAAAATAGAGTTGAATGAGGAATTAACTCTCTACAAGAATTCCTTAAGAAGTCTGCAAACTAGGAAAATTCGGGGTCAAAAAAGAAGGGAAAAATTAAACTGGCTAAGGGGGATAAACGTTCAATTTTTTTCTTTAATTACATTAAAGAAAAAGTATAAAGGAGAAATTGAATGTGTATGTGATGGAGACAACCTAATCTCTAACCCTTAAAATGTGCTAAATCAGTTTAGCCTCTTTTATAAAAAAAAAAATTACCTCATAAGACCAAGGTGATCACTCACTTAAAGCTAGGAGTTACTGTAAAAGATCAATTCCCAAGTTAATTAAAAAAGAAACGATCCTCACTTTGAGAAAAGAAATAACAAAAGATGAAATTGAACTCACAATTCAAACTTTTATCAATGATAAATCTCCAAGTCTTGATGGAATCCCTATTGAATTTTATAAAAAAAATATAAATTGGATATCTAGATTTATTGCTTGTATATAATGAAGCTATAGCTAAAGACTCTTTGGGAAAAGAGATAAACAAGGGTATAATCAAATTAATTCCAAAAGATGGGGACATAAAATTGATAAAAAAAACTAGAGGCCAATAACTCTCCTCAATGTGTCTTACAATATCCTTGCAAAATAAATATCATTAAGATTGAGAGATATTCTCCCTGTAATATTACAATACACACAATCTGGCTTCATTAAAGGGAGGTTATCCTTGAAAATCTTATCATAAATTGGGAAGCAATAGATTGGGTGAGAACCACAAATCAAAATGTTGGCATGCTTCTCTTGGACTTTGAAAAGGCATATGACAAAATTGAGTGGCCCTTCTTGATAGAGGCCTTTGATGCCTTTGGGTTCCCCAAGGAATTTTGTAAAATGGCTAACACTTTACTATAGTATGCAAATGTACGAATTGGTGTGAATGAGAACTTGTCCCAACCTATTTCTCTCCAAAGGTCAATAATACAAGGATACCCTCTAGCCACTACTTTATTTGTGATTTCTTTTGAGGCCATTTACTACATCCTTAAAGATGACTCAAGTGGTCCTAAACTTAAAGGTTTAAATATCCCTAACAATCAAGAGTTAATCAACATCCACTTTGTGGATAATACTGCTATGTTTGTAACCTTAGATAAAGAAAACATAGATTTCCTAATATAGAAATTGAACCTCTTATGTGAGGCTTGTGGTACAAAGATATCTAAAAACAAGTCAACAATGTTGAGTTGGAATGACACCCCACCAAAATGGTTTTCCAGATATGAAATTCAATAGGGGGCTCAAATAAGAAAATAAAATACCTAGGTATCCCATTTGCAATTATCCCTAACTTAAAATAAATGTGGAATTGGATTAAGACTAAAATTGAAAAGAAAACTGATAGTTGGAATAAACTATACTTATCCCTGGCTACGAGAATCAGAGTGTGTGAAAAATTTTCTCATCATATACAATTTAATATTCCTCATCCTAGTTATTTAATAATTATCAACTAGAAGAAATTAAAAAAAAATAGAAACTTTCTTTCATTAGTTGGGAAGGGCATAATTAAGAAACATGTTTTCAAGTGGGATTGGTGTTGCAGGGCTAAAGAAATGGAGGGACTAGGTTTAAAGGATCTAAAAAGACCGTAAGGGATTTCTCTTGTAGCAAAGTGGATAATAAATTATTTATAAGGAGAAGAGCCATGGAAAATTCTTATCATAAACAACATCCTTAAGGCAGTTCCAAAAAAAGCAAAGAAATGGAGGAACAATCCATTTAGTGACTCCTTAATAGGAATGTTCCATACTAAACCAAATGGCTTCATTGTGTTCAAAACCATTTGGAAGGATTGAGAACAAGTAAGGAACCTGATAATAAACAATGATAACAAGATTTTTACTAACAAATCAATTTGGTGGAATAATTTTTACAAAAATAATCCTTTTGCCTTATTACAAGGCTACTTAGCCAAATCTTGGGTGAAAAAAGGAATCATTGCTTTCAAAGACATTTTTTGTGATGGGGATCTTAAACCATGGTCCACTCTAAGTAAGGAGTATGATCTCACCCACACACAATGGAGAACATACTCTTTATTAAGAGAATTGTGTAAAGGGCTATTATTTGAAAATAACATCTCAAACTGTTGCACTTCTAATTTATGTGGAAAACTAACCAGTTGCAAATGGAAAGATGGCATGGTATTTTATAAAAGGAATGCTAAAAATTTATATAACATGTGCAATTCAAAAGATATTATAGAATCTATAAATAGTTGTTGTTATATGAATGACACTCAAACAAGTTGGAAAAAAACTTTTAATTGGATATGGAATAGGGTCTTGGAACCCAAAAAGGCTTATTTTAGATGGCTGCTACTCCTAAAAAAATTGTTGTGGTCATCATATAATATAAGTAAAAATTTATGTGGCTTATGTAGAAATTATGACAATATTGAGCATATATTTTTTTGATTGTTTTTTGCTAAAGAGATATGGCTAATGCTTTGTGGTGAGTTATGTGATTGAGGCAACATAGGACAACTTAAAAAACATGAAATTGTTATTGGTAAAAATTAAGGTTTGGATAAATATTCTAGTTTATTTTGGCTTATTCTTTCTACTGAAATCCTTTCGATGATTTGGAAAAGTAGGAATGAGGAAAAATTTCAAGGTAGGGTGAGGGTACTTATCGAGTCTAATAAAAAATATCATCATTCAAAATCTCTCTCTATAGGTTACTTTGGCATTAGAGGTTTCCAAGGACAAATTTAAAAATATGGCCGAAGATGAAAAGGTAGAGATAAATGAGGATGAAGTTAAATATGCAAGGACTTGACAACGCAATTCAATCTTTCATTCAAAAATGAGATCAAGGAATTTCAAGACTTTTATATCAAAAAATCAAAGTAAATTGATATATGTAGTTTAATCTACTTTCACGCCTCTTTTTGGGATGTAAATTCTTGTACTATAGTAGTTGTAGTTGTATAGCATAACTTGATACTTCAAATCAGATAAACAACCACAATGTTGTTTTAAATATGTAATAGTTCCTTTTTTATATATATAAACTATCTTTAATCTAAAAAAATCAATTTTCCAATCTATATTAACTTATCCTACTACATAGTCAAGCCAATAATGAAGATATCTAGAGAAGGCTTCTTCACATGGTTCCAAGAGCTCATTTGGTGGAGTAGAAGGTATATACAAGCACATAATAGTAAGGACCTAATTTGGAGAGTGTGGAAAGAACTAGTTGATCCTCTTTTTTCTCTATTCCACATTATTTTAACTACAACCTTAGTGATTTAAATTTAGTGAATAAGTCCTATAAGGTTTCAAATAAATTAGGGCTCAAACTTATGAGCTCGTTCTCTAACTCATGCCATTTTATTTCATTTATCTTCCCAAAATTTTAGCCCTCGTATGACCATACTATGTGACTAGGTGCTAAGCTCTTGGTGATTTCTACTCCCCATTTTTTGCTAATGTAACACAAGGGTAAATGTTGACCTCAATGAATTTCAAGCTGCTATGAATAGCGATTCTTGTTGCTTATTTAATTTGATGGGTTTGTGACCACCAATAGTCTACTCATAAAGAGTAATAGGTATAGGTAAAACTATGATATATATCGTGTTGCCTTTGTAGTCAATTTTGTGGCCTTTGCAAACCAAACTACCCCCTCAAACATAAATTTATGTTGAATCATAGCCTAGAAAAAATGAAATTGTAGGTTTATGATGGATTGTGACCTAAAAATCAACCTATCGCATCCTCCATATCAATAATTAAATCACTGGTTTATTATTATCTCCACAAAATTTACTAGGAGATCACACCTGACATCCACATCAAATCCAAATTGAGATCATATGAAATGAAATAGAGATCATAGACCAACCTTTTTCCATGACCTTTGTAAATTTTTAAATAAGAACCAAACAAACACAACAAGCCAAAAAATTGCACACACTATTGTTTTCAAAAAGATATCTTAACAAAAAATATCAAACTAGCAAACAAAAACTAGAACGACTTCGATACCATGAAAAAATTGCCAAGATATCTAGATAGAATACTAGTATTGAATTGAGATGCAAATGTAGAGCAATCAAACACTCCTACCTATGAGATTAAAAAACATAGAATGCAAGAAAAATAATATACATGAAAAATGGATAAATTAACATGAAGATTAGTCATGGGCGAGATGTAAAAATAAGAGAGGGGATAAAATTTTAATCCGAGTAGTGAAGATAGTTGGGTATTTAACTCCCACTAATATAGGTGGTGAGTTAACTCTCTAAATACTCACAAGAGGTGTTGAGCTAACTTTCATTAATATGGGCACCTAAGTAGGCTTAGTGTCATGTCTATATATCCATGTACATAGTACATGAAATATTGACATTCAAGAGTAAAATATAAATAAAAAATTTAAAGATTAATTATTATTTTTATTTCTCACATGGGTCGTGGCCCCCAATGAGGTTGTAGCCTCTTGAGAATCATGACCCGTAAAAGGGTGTAGTCTCAAGGCATGTGGCCTTCTTTGCACAAGCCACGACCTCTAAAGGCCTATGACTTGTGCAAGACAAGTCGCATAGGCTTGTATCTTTTTTGAATTTATTTTGTAAATAAAATTTTAAAATAATAGAAATAAAATTTAATGCATTGTATGGTGTGCATATTTTTATGATATTTTTCTGTATACTAATCTATTTAGTAAAAAATAAAAAATAAATGGGGTTACGATTCCTCTACCAAACTATGAAATAGTAGTTATCAAAGTTAGTGGAACCTAAAAATATTATATCTAGACCTTAGGTAGATATGGGTCCCTCCATATTAAATTCTCTTAGTTTTAGTTATTTCAACACCATTTGACTATTCCAAGAATGAACGCATTCTTGAAAAAGAGTGATTTGAGAGTAGTGTAATAGTGGCAACACGAATATTTTATTTTTTGTGCATCATGGGGTACATATATTGTACCGACATGTCAAGGTAGGTAGGTGAATGATATTAGAGGCCTTAGTTTATTTCTTGGTCTCTTGATCCTTCCAAGCTACATTATTCTAGTGTAATCTTTGAAGAACCATGAGAGCAAAAAACTGCCAAATTATGACAAAATAGTTCTAAGATTTTCTAGCACCTATGAATTTTTTTTCTAAACCTATAGGTCAATATGGAGTCCCTCCACATTGAAATCTCTAATTTTTTTCAACTCAAAACCATTTGACTGTGCCAATAACAAATACGTTCTTGCAAAAAGCATCATTTGAGAGTAGTGTAACCATAGTAACAAGAATATTTTGTGATTTGTACATCATCGATTCAAATCAACTATGCAAACACATTAGTATGGGTAGGTGAATGGTATTAAAGGCCTCAGTTTGTTCACCATGTCTCTTGAAATCCTTCCAAGCTATATTATTCTAGTGCATTCTCTTATGATCCCTAAGAGTAAAATTTTTCCAAACTATGATAGAGAATTTCTTAGAGATTTTGGCACCTACAAATGTTTTTTCTAGACATACAATTAGATATGGGTTCCATCCACATTAAATTCTATTATTTTTGGTCAACACAACATTGTTTGGCATGCCAAGAGTGAATGCATTCTTATAAAATAAACATCATTTGAGAGCAATGTAATTGTGCAAAGAAGCATATTTTGCATTATGTGTGTCATGGTGCCAAACTAACTATGCCAACACATTAGGGTGGGTAGGTGAATGCTATTGCAGGCCTTGGTTTTTTCCCCAAGAATCTTGATCATTCTAGATGTTTTTTGGTGTAGTCTCTTAAGAGTCCTAAGAGTAAAACACTGCAAACTATGATTGAGTAGTTCTCAAAGTCCATGGCACCTACAAATTTTATGTTTGGACCTATAGGTGGATGGAAAGTCCCTCTATAATACTTTATCTCATTTTTTGTCAACTCGACACTATTTGAGCATGCCAACAATAAATGCATTTTACAAAATTTGTATTTTGAGAGGAATGTAAGCATGCCAATATACATATTTTGCATTTTGTGCATTGTGGGGAAAAACTGATAGTGCCAACACATTAGGATGGGTAGGTGAATTCTATCAGAGGCCTTGATTTTTTTGACTAGTATCTTGATCTTTCTAGGCTATATTATTCTAATGCAATCTCTTAAGATCCCTAAGAGAAAAAGAATTCTAAACTATGACAAAGTAGTTCTCAAATTTTGTGGTACCTACAAATGTTTTGCATAGATCTTCAAATGGATGTTAGATCCCTCTTTAGTACCCTACCTTGGTTTTAGTCAACTCGATACCATTTGACCATGCTAATAATAAATGTATTCTTTTAAAATGCATCATTTGAGAGTAGTGTAAACCTATCGATAGGCATACTTTATGTTTCATGCATCATGGGGTTGAACCAATTATGCCAACGCATTGGGTTGGGTAGGTGAATACTATTGGAGGCCTCATTTTATTCATTGGTTCTCCTAATCCTTGAAGGATATGTTATTTTGGGGTGGTCTCTTAAGATTCTTGAGAGAAAAAATTCTAAAATATGATATAGTAGTTCTTGGTGTTTGTTTCACCTATGAATGTTTCTTTTGGACCTACAAGTCAACTTCTAGTCCATGTATAGTACCCTCTCTTAGGAACTAATGGAAACCTTATGAATTTAGTTATTGTTCATTATAAAAATCCTTTTGATTATAAAATATGACTATATTATATCAATGTCGATGATCTACTAATGCAATTTTATGGCATGATTTTTGTTATGCCCAAAACACTCTACCAAAACTTAGCTAAGGACAAGACACAAATTCCAAATTTTGACCACATATACTTGACTAACTCACAAAATCTTATTTTCAATGTACAAACTTCATGAAAATCATAGCAAAATTTGACCAATGAATTATAGTCTTTAGTTAAATAAATAATATTTTTGATAATTATGGTTGGATTTCAAAAGGAGACATAGAATCACAACATCAAGATAGAATAATTAGTTCTACTTTAACATATTGAAAGCATAATCAAGTTACATGTTATGAAAATTAAGTATATCACAAGAGATTGATAGAATCTAATGAAGCATTCATCTAACATACAAAAATTGTATCAACTTTTCATTACATTGAGTGATTCAACAAGTACTATTCTTATTTTTATTTATTATAAGCTATCATTGTGGAATTTCTAGTAAATAAATCAAATGGTTTGGATGACCATATCTTACCATATTTATCCTTCACTTTGTCTCAGAATATGATTAGCAACCCACTGGGTTCCCGTAACCTATACGAACAAGAAACCTACAAAACTAGATATTCCATTAGTTTCACCATCAAGATAAGATAATCACTAATAATTTCAAAGTAGTTATGAAAGGACATGACTTAAGGGCCAGACCTATGCCTCGGGGGCTTATCCATTTTGGCCTTGCCTATGTAATGAAATAAGAGGCTTCATAGTTTGAATTCTTGAATTTACCAGTGCACACTTGGTCAACAATAGGTAATACCCTCTTGGTATAATACTTGCATAAGGCAATCACTTTAGAACCTCTCAATATAAGAAAAGGCTTCTTTGTCACTAAAATCAAAATATAATTATCTAACCTTAAAATCCTATTATAATTATAATCAATCCTCTCAAAATTATTCAAAATATAAAGGTATAGCTTTCACAAAGACTACAAGTTAACCTCATTCCAATATTACAAAAACAATACCTAAACATGACCTTAAGGGAATGATAACTATGAGACCTATTTGAGCAAGTTTAACATACAACCTTAATAATTCTTATTCATGAAACTCATTTTGAATCAAAAGTGAAAACCAATATACTCCTCCAACTTGAGAGTTTCACTTATAATTATTGTTCTACATACTGGATAAGACTTAGTGGTGCATTTAAAACCTATCGTCAACTACCAAAGAATGTATGAAAGTTAACCTTAACAAATACTAAAAAACACAAGTTTTGAAGGTTTAATAATTCCTAAGAGATCTACCTAAGGCACCTAAAGTTCCATATTCTAAAAAAGAATGGGCCAAGATTATACTCACTAAGTAGAAAATCAACAGGCAAGAATTCATAGTTACTCCATATCATTTGTCTATTAGCCTGATTTACATTTATGAGGGTTATTCCCATATTATAGGAATATAGTTATTCAATCATAACCTCATAATAAAAATTTGAAAGTTTAATAAATAAAATAATTAACGTTGCAATTTGTGATACTCTAATATCAACCAAATAAATCTTAAATATAACATGCATGTCAAAGAAGGTAGAAAAGTAGTGTACTCTTCCTTACAGACATTGAGAAGATCCAGACCTCAAGATTATAATACAAATAGAGTTGGCATAATATGTTATCTGTTAGAATTATGGGTAAGTTGTAAGTATGTCTCTTGAGTATGGAAATAGATAAAAAGGCTTATAAGGCCATAGAAGTGTAATTTTCCGCTAAACTGAAAAACTATAAACATCATTAGTCCTATAAGGATTCAAGATTTGGCTTCCTATCGATTCTATAAGCAGAAGATAGACAACAATAAAACAGATAATTGGCAGCTAGACTAGATAAGAAACCGCCTTTTATGCCTCAAGACCAGAGTATTACAAAATTTGATGAATCTCTCTTACCCCTAGCAAATTTCTTTTCATCCGTTAATCATTTATAAAAATGTCACTTGGGGAACAAAAACGTGATGAGAAAATGTGAGTGGGAATAGGAGTTCAGAAAGTATCTCATAGCAACAGATATAGTTGTTGAATAAAAATCTCAGTATAAAAAAAATGTAGGAATAAATCAAAGACTAAAATAAATAAAGTTTATCAGACATAAACATTTTAACAATAAGTCAACTTTATTTTGATTTTCAAACATGCATATTGTTTACTCTTTTCTTTCACCAATCTTGGTTTTGAACTCTAGAGACTACTAACAAAACCAATGTAAATGAATTCAACTGCTAGCTTCCAAACATTTAAATCTCATCTAAGTCCATCAAAGTGACATAAACAGAAGTAGAACACTCACTTGGTGAATTCCAAGAAATAAGTTATAGGGGAGAGGGGCCCATAGTAAAAAACACCCTAACTTTGTGTTTCTCAAAATCCTACATGGAATTTCAAATCAGTCCCAATTTTGTACAGCAGTTTATTTGGCAACTCACCTACATAAAAATTTTAATTTTAGGGTCACATTATCAAATATGATGCCACATCAGCATGCTTTTTGTTAAGGTATTAAAAAATGCTTAAAAAAATAAGTGAGACCGATAATGGTGCACTAAGTTATGTTTCATTGGTGTGCCGATGTGACATCACATGATTTGTCAGTTTGTGTACTTTATGGATAAAAAGTGTTTTGCAATTGGATATTAAGATGCTCCACTATGAGGCCCACTGAGGACTACTTCTATCCCCACTATTGGAGTTCGCTCCACTATGGGCCCCTCTCCCCTAGTATTCTCATGCCTCAAGCCTCCATATGTTGCAGCCCAAGGTGGAAGAGAGTGATGGAACAATGTCAACATCACATGCATGCATGCCATAGGTACAAACTCTTTGTATAATCCATTTATAGCATTGCAAAGCATCCCAATTCATTGATTTGTGAATGCCATTAATGAGATCCATAGGCATAATCCTGGTCCAATCCACTCTCATCCAATAATGCATTACAAATAAGTAATCAAAGCTCAAAAAATATGGAGTAGAAATATTTCTATCTCTTCCCTTGACTAAGAATGATAACAAGAATTTTCTAATACAATAAAAAATCTTTTAAGACATTGTGATAATGATAACCAAGTTTTATTATAATTGAAATAATATATTACATCCAAAATGAAATATTAAAGCTATAAGTACCATAATTTCTTAATGTTTTCTACACTTCTAGCTATGATAAGATAGTGATCATTGAAACTTTTAACTATTAGTAGTTGTACACTAATGGTGTATCTAGCATGGAAATAATAAAAACAACTTTGAATAGCTTTTACATATATTTATCATCTAAGATTGTTATATTTTAATCTATTTAAAAACTCAAAAAAAATTATAACTATGCCCTATATTAGCAATGAAATTCACAAAAATGTCTACTTAAATAATTAAAACTAAAATTTAATAGCTAAACTATTATATGTCAACCCATCAACCTATTCAAGAATTTACTAATAGTGATTATTACATATCAATCTGTTACATATTCACAAAACACACAATCATACGTTGCTCACTAATAGAAAATATTATTGAACAACTTATAAAATAAATTTCATCTTATAGACATACGAATAATTATTGAACAACTTTTAAAATAAATTTCCTTATAGAAATTGAAGAACAATAATTACCTAGCTCATGAAAGATGGAACTAGTTATTAAACTATCTCAAAGATTTTTTATTTTTTTTAGACTACAGGAATCAAGTAGCATGACCCCCTATAAACTGTAGTGCACCTGGTAAACTTTTTAATGTGACCGGTGGCGTTGGTGCGACATTCCCTCTGGTACCACAGGGGTGGGGAAGACTAGACCTCATGGCCAACCTCCTGCAACAGGAAAGATTTAGCCAACCAAGCTAGGGACCCAACCCCAAACTATCTCAAAGAATGTTATTACCAATCTAAATTAAAAATTATACTAAAATTTGTGAGTAAGAAATACCCTCTTAAAATGGCATTTTAATGAATTCCCATGATTCTTGCATGATACTATAAAATTCAACTCAACACATTCTCTTTTACATGAAGCTTTCTTTCACCCTTCTGACTCCTTTGAGTCTAATCTTGGTTCACAATCAATTAGAATCTTGGTTTATCCTCAATTAAAATCATTAGTAAAATATATTTAATATAGCCGAAGCAATGTGAACTCACTCACAACACATCATAAAGCAACTAGGTCACCTTAATCATAATTCATATAGGTTACACTTCTCACATCGTATAATTTTTAGCTTCCACTTAAAATTTATAATTCACTTATAATTTGATTTCATCACGTAAACATTCCTAAGGTCAAGGTATTTACTTAAATCCATTGATAATAGACCATAAGAATTTATCATCCTTTCAAATTAACTATTTATGGTATTAGAATAACTCACATTATAATCATTGTCGCATGATTTAGAATTAGCATCTACATGTTTAATATGACATCAAACAACTAGAATTACCATTGAGCTTAATCACAGCTTGATCAAACATCATTCATTTATATTATCTAATATCTTTTAGAAGTATTACTTTGTCACAACTCTGAAATAAGCTACTCATTACTATACTCATTCATATCATGAAATGTGTGAAAACTATGCTTCATAGGTCCATTATCACAATGTAGGTAAAATAATCTATAAACTTAACAAGTAAATATACCATAAACTATATGAACCATATTCCATGAGGTACATTGTTACCACATACTAGAGAATCCCTACATGCATTATGGGAAGTTGACCAAGTGACCTTACATCCTCCCTCCTTGTATAGAACTCCTCCTGGAACTCCTTAAGGATTGGAAACATAACCCCATTATAGCAACACACATGAATTTGATTAAAATTTTAATTATTTTTCCTACTTGATGAAGGAAACAAAACATTAAACCTTAAGTACATGTTAGAGAAATATCTTCCATGAATTAGACATCCCAATTCTTCGAAAAAAAATTCTCACAATAGAACATTTATCCAATATACTTTCATTACAATAAATTAAAACAAAACGTTGTTGATACTAAAGATAACACAATCTAGTAGTAGCTTCTACAACAACAAAACAACAATGTAATAAAACAATCGCATAACACCAAACCAATTCTAAGGCCTATTTCACATTCTTCATGGTTTTTGCAACCTCCACTTCTTGATTGTAATGAATATTTACCATAGAAAGCAACTCGTTCTTCTCTTCATTGAAGGAATTTTTCTTACTCCCCTAGGTCATAGCACTTGGACCCTTCTCTTCTTCCATCACATTCTTTTTTCCTTTGTATTTAGTGGGTTGCCATTTCAAATAGCCACTCCCATGAAGCCCAACATTCATCTGCTCTTCCTTCAAATCTTTTAGTTTCTTCATGAGAACTTTAAGGGTGTCTACACTATTCTTAGTTGAACAATGGCTGATTTTTAAGAGCTTCTCAATATTAGAGCTTATTTATTGAATCTTCTTCTCCAAACCTTGAATTCATTCATCATAATCCCTTTTGAGCTCCATGATGGAATTCTCCATATTCAACAACCTCTCTTTTAACTCATTCACCTTCAAAGAAGAATTCCTCCTTACTTCATTGGAAAACTTCTCCTTTAGTCCTTTGACCTTCACATTGACTTTACTGAGTTCCAACATGAACCATTTGGTTAGTCTAAAATTATAAGTTTTCCCTTCCCTAGAAATTCCTAAAACATCAAGTAGATCCTCTCTTTCTTCATGAAGATAAGAGAAATCTTCAGAGAGGGGATGAATGTTCCCTAAACCATAAGTAACCTTGCTCGAACCAGTAGTAGAAGGATTTCCCAATGCTTTATCCACATTCTTCACAACCACGACCTCCTCAGTTCTCTTTTCCTTTACTCGAACTAGTCCCAATATCTTTCATCTATTGATCGGTCTTCCTTTGCACATTACCACCCACCTCTTCATCACCCATTCGGGAACCATTAGACCAAGAGAAAAAAAATTTGGACCCCTTCCTGGGTGGGGTTTCTTAGTGATCGACTTCCTCTTTGTAACATTCCCATTATTCTACCCATTGATTTTTACTAAGTTTAACCAAAAAGTGAATAGTTTATGACACCAACAATAAGCAATAAAAATTTATTTTCTATTTTAATAACAAGATGCACATTTCGAACAATCCTATCTCAAACTTTCCCATTGCATTACAAATAAACATTACAAATTCCCAAGTAATGATTCCATATTACATAATTTCATGATAACATTTTCCATTTACAATTTCTCAATAAAGATGGAGAAACATGATTTCATACATAGCTTCCATGAGCTTAATGATATAGAAATACAAACATGCATTCTAGGTGTCCCCAAAATTGGTGCTTACATCCTCAAATATTGGCCACCAATTGTATGAGGGAGAGCATCACTCAAGCACTTTTCCACCAACCACGGACTTACTATGGTCCCCCACACATCTAACTAACTAGTAAGATGGCCCTACCCTTCAATGAAGAGATTGGTGTAGTAACCTCATAATTCTAGCCTTCCTAAGCATGGTGTTGTGTCCTACATATCTAGAGCTACCATACATTGGCTACAACCTACATGCATGACGTTTCCTACCTAGTATGCAAACCTAGATCACAGTGAACTGATAGTGTAAATAATGGCTACTTACACTAATTTGGCCAAAGAATTCAACACCCAATACTTTGAGTGTAGGTCATAAGTTCACCCACCTTTAGCTTGATTTGGTATTTGACCATTCATACTCTTTTTGAAATCATAACATACATTCAATCTAAAAGGTGTTGACATAACAAACTAAATAACTAGGTTACTCCCTTTCCCATGGATTATTCTAACCTTTGGAATGACCAAGCTAACCATACATGGACACATGCTAAGTGACCAACTAGGTTACTCCCTTTCCCATGGATTATCCTAACCCCAAGAACAACCAAGTTAACCACCTATGCTCAAACTGGCATTTCCATTAAATTAATTCAAGACAAGAACATATCTCATGCAACATACATATAGCCTTGAAAAACTAAGTATAGTAACCAATAGCAACATAACCACACAAATTCCAATATAGAGTATATATGTATATGCCAAAAAAATGGGTTTCACCAAGACAAGACTCTACCAAAAATCATGCAAGCTTTATTCAAACTAAGAAATAAACTAAGTTCATTCAAGCAAGCTTAACATGCATTTAAATCATCCTTTCCACAAACAATGGTATTCATAGACAAATAACATTTCAACATAAAAAGAATAGAGTATTAAAAATCAGCATGCCTGGAATTATAGCTCCAAATGAAAATGTGGCTTCCCAAGCACAACTTCCTCAATCACACTTGCTACTCCTAAGCTCAACCTATCTTCAATTCTATCCTCTCAAAAATCTCTCAAAAAATGAAAATTCACAAAAAAACTTCTCTTTCTCACTAAGATCTCAAAAACAAACTTTCACATAAAACTACAACAGAATTACGAATGAATAAATTAGAATGAATGAGTTTAACAAATGGTAGAGAAGATGCCTCTATTTATACTTAAATATGAGAAAATCAATGCTACAAACAACCTACTAAATTCGTCACCTTTTCTCTCCTTTCTGCCACCACTTCAACTGTAATACTAATTCCTCCTCTAAATGCATCGACTCAACCATTTAGAATGAAATGTGGTTGCTTTAAACTCATAATTTGCAACACATAAATAGTCCTCTCATTTCTAGCTTCTTAAAATGGATGAGTCACCCTTTTAAAGTGACAAAAATTGACTCTTTTACCTAGTCAAAACATAACAATGCATACTTACAAGTTCATAATTGTTAAGCAAGTCGACTACCTTCTTAAGCTTCGACCAACTTTGGCTTTGACAAAGTATGCATGCTAATATATAGTTGTGTGTTATTCATTCCAACTTTTGATTTCTATTTGGTTTATTCTATCTTTTAAGGCGTTGCATACTTTCCACATCATCATGTTATGTGTGGTTATTATTTTCAGTAGCTCTTAACATATTTCATTGTTCACTATTATGCACTTTGCATACTTCTTTTGTTTGTATTCACTTAGCAATATATTACAAACTATGCACTGCCTTTATTCATTCACATATGTGCATTATATGCATTGCATAATGCTAACACAATGTTGGTGTTTATTTAAGTTGATTACCTTTGCAAGGATCATGCTATATATGCACCATGTTTACTTTAAAACATTTCAAATTACTTTTAGATATATATTAATATATATATATATATATGTTATTAATATATATATGTAATATAACTTCCATTGTTGTATTATAAATATACATTTATTAAATCATTATTTGCCAATGGCATAAGTATATATACTAACAATTGTATATATATATACATATATAGATATATATGTATTTAATATATTCACATACATCTATATTAATATATATATATATATACTATATACATGTATCATTATTTTAATTATCCATACAAACACATATATTTACATATCCATTGATCAATATATATATATATATGTCGCATATGTCCTATTGATATTCTCATGCATATGGTATATCCATACATGAGTATGCATAGATACATCTACCTACGTATATGCATGGACGTTTATACTCACATGCATGAGTTATCGTAAACATGTACATATATACATATATGTACATTCTATGTATATACTCATCGATTAATACATAAATATGAACACACAAAGAAGAAATTACACTTAACACAAAGACTTAATCACATATTCCCAATCAAGAACACTCAAATTCTAAAACTATAAACCAATACAAAACATTCCCAAACCATGACTGAAGGTTACTTACCATTTCCCAAACCAACTTGACTCAACTTGACCAAACTAGGATGTGAGTGTGTGATAGCTCAATAGTCACATTAAGGGTTACCAAACCAAGTTCTTCTCTTGAGTGATACTCCCCCTCTCTTCCAAAGGCTCGATTATGTTCCTGCATTCAGCTTAGTGCATCACAATAGTAGTTAGCTAATAACAATAAATTTATATGCATCATATATCATTCCATTATCTGAGCATTGAAAACATCATATTGAATTACACATTCATCCATTACATTTTCCATCCAAAATATACAAAACACAATCATGTATTAAAGGATTTTAACTCAACAAAGTAACAGTAAAGAGGTAATAACACAATGGGGTGTAACATATTCCCCCCTTGTAAATCATCGTCCCTGATGATTTTAAGTATCAAACATGAACATAAAACATAAAACATAAATCATAACATTTATTTTCAGGAATTTTCAAAGTCTAGCAAAACATGAGGAAACGTTTTCTTCATCTCAACATAGTCCTCCCAAGTGGAAAAAATATTCTACATACTAATCCCATTGGACCTTGCATTGCAAAACCTCTCTATTACATAAGTGAATTTTGTGTGTTTCAAGCACTTTGAGAGGCTCGATTGTTACCACTCCTAGGTCATGTACCTATAAAGCATTCCAATCAATAACATGGTTATATCCTAACATGTACTTCTTAAGGTACGACACATGAAATACATTGTGTATTTTGGAAAGAGATGGTGGCAAAGCAATTCTATACACAATAGGGTTAACTTCTTTGAGAACCTCAAAAGGACCTACATAATATGGAGCTAGTTTGGATGAATTTCCAAAATTTCTAGAATGCTTGTGAGGTTTAACTCTTAACAAAACCTTCTCCCCTATTGAGAAATGTCTGGGTACCCTCTTGGAATCTACATTTAACTCTTCTGCCTATCATTTGCTTCAGCTAGCCTTTGCTTAATTATACCAACTTTCTCCTCCATTTCTGATAGCATTTCTAGCCCAAGGATTATCCTATCCTCTAGCTTATCCTAGCTTATTGGAGTTTGGAACTTCCTGCCATACAATTCTTCAAACGAAGTCATCTTGATTGTAGAGTGATAAGAGTTGTTATACACAAATTCTATCAATGTTAGGTAATCTTCCCACTTGTATTGCTGATCCATACAATACATTATCAATAGATCCTCTAACACTTGGTTTACCCTTTCAATTTGACCGTCAGTTTCTAGATGATATGTTGAACTTATGTTCAATTGTGTCCCAAGTGAAGAAAACAAGGTTTTCCAAAACCTAGATATCACACGAGCATTACTGTTAGAAATAATCTTCTTAAGAATTCCATGTAACCTAAATACCTCTTGAATAAACTTGCGAGCCATAACAAGAGCTCTGTCTATTAGATTCCCTAGAATAAAGTGAGCCACCTTGGTAAGCTTATCCACCACTACTAGAATGGCATTGTTATTTTTCCTCGACATTGGAATACCTTGCACAAAATACATACTAATGACTTTCCATTTCTTTTTTAGAACTTCATGAGGATACAAAATTCCTACGAGGTGATGATGTTCTTCCTTCACCCTCTGACATTCTAAACAACTTGCTACAAATATTGCAACATCTATTTTCATTCCTTTCCATAAATATAATAGCTTCACATCAGCCAAAATCTTAGCCACTCTAGGATGTCCAAAATATGGTGTGGTATAAACTTCTTTCCACACTAAATTCTTTAATTCCATAGAGTTAGGTACATAGAATCTTCCCTTAAACCTTAATAAATCATCAGGTTCAAAGTGAAATCCTTCATACCTTGGGTCTTGTGGATTATCCGAGAGTGCTTGCTTGACTTGTTCATAATACTCATCACCCTTGGACTTCTGCAACATTTGACCCTTGAAATTAGTTTGAATTTGATATAATCGAGGAGATATGTCTCCTACAATTTAGGGCATCTACAACCCAATTCTCCTTTCCCTTGATATAATTAATATTAAAATCATAATCATATATCAATTTCAACCATCTTCTTTATCATGCATTCATATTAGGTTGGGTAAAAAAATAGTTCAAACCATGATGATCGATCTTCAGTTCAAAAGGTTTCCCCAACAAATAGTGTCTCCACATCTGTAATGCATGGAAAACCACTGCTAATTCCAAATCATGTGAAGCATAATTTTTCTCATAAGGCTTAAGCTTCCTTGACTCATAAGCTATGACTTGCCCATCTTGCATCAACACTCCACCCAAACCTTCTCCTAAAGCATCTATGATGACAATAAAATCACCATCTGGATCTAGTACTTTCAATATTGAAGTTGTAGTCAATTTCTCCTTGAGTTGGTCAAATGTCACTTGAAATTTCTCTGACCATTCAAACTTCTTCCCTTTTCTCTATAATGAAGTAATGGAAAAATATATTTTGGAAAATTTTGCTACCAACTTTCGATAATAACCAACCAGACCCATAAAGCTTCAAACTTTTGGCACATTTTTAGGCATCGGCCATTCAAGCACTGCTTTTATTTTTGCTAGATCAACTGCAATCCCATTAGCTGAAATAACATGACCCAAATATTGCACTTCCTTCTAAAATAAGGTACACTTAGAGAGTCTTCCATACAACTTATGCTCTCTTAAACATTTGAGAATAATCTCTAGATGCTAGAGATGTTCCTCTATGTTCTTGGAGTAGATAAGAATATCATCGAAGAAGACCAAAACAAACTTACCCAAGCAGTCCCTAAATACATTATTCATAAAGTTCATGAATTTTGTAGGAGCATTCGTTAGTCCAAAATGTAGGACTGCGAACTCATAATGGCCATACTTAGTCCTGTAAGTTGTTTAAAAAATGTCATCCTTGATCCTCTGTTGATGATAACTTGATCGTAGATCAATTTTTAAAAACATTGTTTCTCCTCGCATCTGGTCAAAGAGATCATTGATATGTGGTAACAAATACTTATTCTTTATTGTTTCCTTGTTAAGAAAATGGTAATCAATGAACAAGTGCAGTGTACCATCTTTCTTCTTCACGAAGAACACTAGTGCTCCCTAGGGTGAAACACTAGGTCTAATTAGTTCCTTGGACAACAATTAATCCAATTGAACTTTTAACTCCATTAACTCTATCATGGTCATCCTATATGGCACTTTTGATATAGGATCCGACCCTAGAACATGTCGATGGAGAAATCAAACACTCTTTTGGAAGGTAATCCAAGTAATTCATCTAGAAATACATCTGTAAAGTTCCTTAGGATAGGATATTTCTCCATATCCAATTTTCTTGATTCAACCACCTCACCATCTTTGTCTTCTTGGATATCTTGAGGCCCATAGTACACTACATCATCTTGGGAAATGAACTCATTGCATTCCTCAAGTTTCTCCATTTTCATAGCGAAGAATTCATAGCCTTTCTTCTTCACTCTATGTATTTGTACGATGCAGATCTACCGTAGCTTAACTTCTCTAGGTGTTCCTTGCAAGAATACCTAGTTTCCAAGATCATCTAAATATTCTACTATTTTTGTATGAAAATCTACTTTGGCTCTATGCTTCCACAATCAATTCATCCCTAAAATGATATCATGTGAACCTAGGGGGCCACATACAAATTCACTCCCATATAGAAACTCAGAATTTCAACCCTTGCTTTGAATAAAAATTGCTCCACCTTAGCTCTTGTCTGGTTTGTATATTCAACAATCCAAGACTTTTCCATATAGTCAACTTTTGTAGAAATTTTACTAGCTATACTAGGAGAAACAAAATTTTTTGTAGCATTGGTATCAATTAAAATTGAGATAGGTGTACCAAAAAAAGTACTTGGGATTTCCATTGGAGTAATCTGGTACTTTGCTTGCCAGATGTCTAATGCCACATGGATCTTCTATTGGAATGTTTCTCATTGAGGAGGTAGAGGGTTCCCATGTGGCTGTGTCCCTAGTGTTTTGTTGGGAAACTCATAGTGTTGACACTAGTTAATCCATTTTGGACCATATCCTTGATGCCATGATTGGACTCATTGGTGCTCAACCTCATAAGGGACAAACCAACTTGTCTCTCAACATTGCTTTTTTGAAAAGTGATATAATTAAACATGCACCAGATGGTCCTATTTACATAGCTGAAAGAATCAATGACAAGCCTACAAATGGGATATTAATTGATCCCATGTGTGTAGAGAATGTGATCATTGAGGAATTCTTATTTTTTCATGAACTTTACCAAGATTCTTATGAACAATCAAAAGCATGGATCAAAACACATGATGGTTTTGCTCACCCTATGATAGGCTCAATCACTCTTCCATTACAAGTTGGACCAAAGAAATTAAATGTATCATTCTCCATCATCCCAATGCTAGATCAATTCCATGTGAAGTTAGGCTATCCATGGCTACGCTCCATGAATGTCATTTTGTCGATCATTCACAAGTGCTTGAAATTTCCATTTGACAACTAAATTTTTACAGTGCATCATAGTGGGTTTAATCCTTTGTCTACCCGTGGGAAATTTTCATTGGATTTATTTTGGCCTGAACCTATGGAACCAATTACACCTTGTGAGGATTTCTTCTTTAAATTATATCAAAATTTCAAAGAAAATCATAAAAAAGAGTTATCCCTTGCCAATATCCCACTTGAAATTGAAAGATCTATAGTTGTTCCTCCCACTCCATTTTTGTGGATGAACATACGTTTGAACCAAAAGATATCCCAAATAATCAAACTGAGTATGATGTTATTCCTCCACCTATATCCTACAAGAGACCAAGAGATAACCATACAATTCCAATTGTGCCTCCTAAAACCAAAAAAGTTTATAAACCTAAAGAGAAAGTGGTTTTCCAACCTGTGAAGGTCCCTTATGTTCCTCCCTTAAGGGAAGAAAAGAGACCCATGGTTGACAAACCCACTCCTACACCATCACAATTTGAAAACTATGCAAGAAAAAACTAAAATGCTAAAGAGTGAAGGTATAGATGTACTATTGCCCATCAATTAGAAGAAAAGAATTAAAAAATTCAAACAAAGCATGATGATTCTCCAACTTCACCACAACATGAAAATGCTCCACCACAACAAAAATAAGAACATCCAATGGAAATTATCTTTATACCTCCTATTGCGATTAACTTGGATGAGGATGATGAAATTGCTAAGATTGATGAAGAAGTGTGTAAGGAGTTGAATTTATTATTTTCCACTTCTATGAATTTAGATGGGAGAAATTATGATGATCCTCCTAAAAGGATGAATCACCAAGTGTTGAACCTAGTGATTGTCTTAGTATGGCACTTGTCAGTGCCCCTTTGGCTAGTTATCCACCTTTCATATATGATGAGCAAGATTGGGATGAAAACGACCTACTTTAGGTTGGATCACATGTGACATACTTTCTTTTTTCTCTTTTTATGTTCTTTGTGATTGTATGTTTGTAATGTGATCCTTCATATCATGTTGCTTGGCATATCTTTATGTTTGTGAGCTTTCTTTAGATGACCCTTGTTACTTTGTTGGTACAAGGATACAAAGGAAGCAAATATGTTGTGACATTATTCTATTTGTATCTCCATTCTTCTATCTATCATATTTATATTAAATATTTTCTTTTGTCCTTTGTTTTCCTTTGTGGATGATGCAAGGTGTTGAGACATCCAGGTATCTTCCATGTTGACCCAAATTATTTTCTTTTCTTTCGCTCTCTATGTGTCATTCTTCCATTATGTTCATTGTTCTATGAGTATTTGGGGAATGATGACAATTCCGAGCTCTTTTATATCACTGTAGTAAATACATACATTGACCCTAAATTCATGAATCCCTTATATGTTATCTTTGAGATTGCATATGGGGGAAACCCTTCTTCATGAAGCAACTTTATTTGGCAACATATCATTGGCATAGGTATTTCCAAATAAGCTCTCATTTCCATTTTATCAATTGGAATTTATCATTTTCTACTTTTGAGTAATTTCTCATAGCATGGTGTTTAGTAATTCCTTTAAAGTGGGGGCATACATTGGCATTATTTCATTTTGGCATTTGCACCTCCTAAGGTGAGTTTCATTTTTCAGTTTAACATTTTGCTTCATTTTTGTTCATAGGAGTTGAACTTAGTGTAGCATTGGCACAACAATTTTATCCTAAGAATGTCTAGCATAATACAAATTGCTAGCCTTGTGAAGAAATTTTATTCCATGAGTATCTAGCATAATGCAGTTTGTTAGCCTTGTGAAGCGATGATTATTTTTTGGGTACACACCTTGTAGACCTAGTGTGTGTGTTTCTCATTTTTCCTAGGGGCTTACCTAGTGTATAAAATACTGCACTAGCCCTTGTGAGCATATTTTACAGAAAAATAGCTGAGGCTTGATCCATTCTTTTGGAAAAGTAAATTAGGTTTGATCCATCCCTTTAGACAATCACTTGAGGCTTGATCCATCCTTTTTTTTCTTTTTCATTAGCTTTGACATTGTATGCTTGTGTATCTTGTCATGTTGCACATATCTTACATGCATGGGTGTCCTTCGTGCTTATGTTGGTTTGTTATGGGATCTTGGATCTTGGGGGCTTGATCATCCTTCTTGATCCTTTGTCATCCTATCTCATTAGCATTTGTGCACTTGGACCCCTCTTGACACATATTTATCTACTTTAGCGTGAGTTTGAGCGTGATTTTATACTCTCGTGCTAAAGTGGGCGCTAAATGTAGTATATGAAAGTGTATACTTTACAATTTCACACTATGTTTGGGTTCCTTAATTTATTGGACTTAATTAAGCTCCTAATTTTCCAAATTATGCATTTCAAAGCCTTATTTTTCTCATTTTCCAAAAGGAGAACCAACTTTAAATAAATGCAATCAATAATTCAAACACTAGACTTATAGGTTAGGACCCATTCACCCAAGGGCGAATGGGTCCCCTTTAAGTGCCAAGACCCATTTTAAAATATGTTTTTGGTGGCATTTTAATAATTCAAATTCAAATTTCAATTATCGTCTTTTGGAATCTATTTTTTTGTAAACTAGATAAACACCTATAAATACAGTCTTTTGATCATTTGAAATCTAACACACTATATGAAAAGATCCTATTTAAGAAAATATCATTGTCAAGAGCATAATTGAACATTCAAGAACAGATTTCTCAGTCATTTGTTGTAGCAATCAAGATCCTAACATCATGTCCAAGTTTATGTGTGTTCATGTCATCTTGTGAAGCCTAATATGCATTGTTTTGATTAATAAGGGAAAACTAAGTTTTGAAGGGACCCGAAACCCTTTACATCAAAATGGTGTTAATACAAAACATGACAAAGTTAAAACAACCAACCAATAGCCAAAACACATTGAAATAATTGACAACAACAAAAAATAGCAACAAACCATAGTCAAAGAAACTATTTCATATTTTTTAAGGTGTTGTCCACCTCCAACTCTTGATTGTAGTGAAGATTAACCATAGAAATCAATTCATTTTTCTCTTCTTCAAAGGTTTTTTTCATACTACCCCTAGTCCTAACACTTGGGACTTTGTCCTCATCCTTGGTTGGATTTTATCCCTTCTTCTTGGTGGCTGGACCTTTCACCTGCACCCCAACAACATAAATGTGATCCTCCTTGAGCTGACTAAGTTTATCCAACAACACCTTAAGAGAATCAACTCTATTTTTAATAGACATGTGGCTAATCTACAATAGCTTCTAGATATCATCTTTGATGTCCTTTACTGTGTTGTCCATCTCTTGGAGGTGACTCACATTGCTTGAGCTAAAGTCAAAGAATGAGCTTCAAGTCAACCAATCTCTCAATGAGAAAGTTAGAGGTTGCCCCATTGGGTTGATTTGCATAATTTTCCTTTAAATTTATGATCTTTATATTAATTTTATTAAATTATTTTGTCACCCATTTTGTCAATTTAAAGTTACATGTAGCTCCATCCTTGGCCATATTGATAAGTTCCAACATAGAAGTGTTATCCTCATCTAGATAGGAGAAGTCCTCAATGATCGGATTAACATTAGCAACACACTTTGTCTTACCTGAATCAACCTCCTTGACTGCAATATCCATGACCTTCTCTTTGCCCTTGTCAACCAAAATAACCTGTTGAGACAATTTTTGGGAAAGGGAATCCTCCACCTCCATGGATACATCTCTACTAGTGGTACAACCTGGGATCCCTACCTAGTGGGATTGGCCCCCTTTCTGCTACAAATCATCCTCCTCACCAGTCTCAAAACTGCTAGTCCCTGACCCTTGCTTCTTCGGCCTCTTACTAGGAACTTTCCTTTTCTAGCCCCCTTTCTTCCTCTTTATCTGGGGAGATTCAAAAGAAGAAGACGAAACATCAACAACATTCACCCTACTCTTCTCCTCCACACTCCAATCCTCATCCCCTGCATCCTTCATATTTGAGCCTAATGTTAGGGTTTCAGTCATCGCAAAAGGTTGATCCTTCTCATTTCCTTTGATGGTTTTGGTCAAGGAATTGGCCTTAACATACTCCATGATGAGAATAATGAGACCCTTGTGAAGAACCAAGGTGTGATGATTTTTAAGAGAAAGAAAGTAACTTGGAGACCAATAAATTGTGTCTGAAGTGATTTAGGAGGGTAAAATGGTACCCCAAAATAATAGAAAAATGACCATCGAGGGTGACATGCCTCATTGAAACTTCAACAACTTTAGCCAAAATTTATTTAATTTAAAGTCTGTTGTAACCCTAGGACAATAGCTTGACCAGGTTCTCCTTCTCTCTACCCTTGAAGAATTGGTCCATCGCATCCTCATTGCCTTTTCTCTCTTTAAAAAACTTATGCCTTTGAGTCTGCAAACCAGTAATGTAGGAAATGAAATCTTCATTGATAGGGAATTCAATACCATTAACCTTCAAGATCTTATTGTGTTAGCTTCGAACAAACAGGTTCGAGGCATCATGGTCAAAACCATGTAGCCTTTCCATGAATAGTGTAAAGTTACCCTTCTCTAGAATCCTCCACACCTTAGGCTTATTTTTCTATTTATCATAGGAAATGGGATCGAGCCTAATCCTATCTCCACCCATGTCTACACTACTAAAATGTCTCAACACAAACCAGAGCTTGCTTCCCTTTCTCCCCTTCTCAAACTGAAACTTTCTAGAGATGTGAATTTAGCTTTGGGAATGGGCACCAAACAACCCATAAAACGTGCAAAGAGGGGGATGATAATCACTACCCGATCACCCCCATCCAAATAATCATAATTGTAAGTGATTTCACAATAATGATTTAGCCCTCTCGAGAAGAGAAGAGTACCCTCCCCATGTCTTGTTATTTATTATATTTACTGCCTCATTGGCTAATATGCATTGTTGATCCTAAAGCATCCAAGCATTTCAAGTATCCATATCAATCAAGAAAAGAAAGATTCAAATCCTTGAAGAGATGTGTTTGAATTCAATTCTATAAGGGAATCCATTGAAGGGTGGTGAGTTGTAGCAACCATTGTTCTTTCATCATTTCCTTCCTTTTGTCATTATATTTCTATCAAGGTTTAATTACCAAACTAGGGTTTGATCAAGGAAGACCCCCATACAAACAAAACATTTTTTCCTCTTTTTCTATGTGAATATTATAGGTTGAAGAAGAATTGAAGAGATCTTGAAGGAGTAATTTTTCATTGTTGCACAAGTTGTCATCATTTCTTTCAAGCCACAAAAAATAGGTTGCATAAACTATTTTTGACTTTTCGATAGTGGGACCTTTGCCAAACAAAAGCCAAGATCCAACATCAGAGGACTATCAAAAGTTATTTTGGAAGCCCTAACCAAGACCCATTGGCCCAAGGGTAAATCACTACCTAAGTAGTGAACCTCTAAAACAACTTTTGGTGATAGGTACATGCCATCAGACCCTTCTTAGATTTTCCTACAAATTGTCATTTCTATTTCTATACTTTTAGGAATTTGCATTTTAAATGCATTAGGTCTTATTGTTCATTTAGTTTGATTGCTTCAAATCATTTAAGTTTAGTTTTAGATCTTTCTTACTATCCTAAGGACTGAGATCTAGGGCTGATTAACTCACCATTGAGGTTGAAAGTCAATCTTCACACCTTGTGATCTCTTTCCTAATGAAATCCCTAGGGAAAGATACCTATTGAGATTCCTAAGGTTCTATATGCATCACACCATTATAAAACCTTTGGGGGTCCCTTTCCCCACATTTTAGATGGAAAGGTGAATTTGGAGAACGTTGACACTTTGGTGAATGTTGTAGATGCAATAACGAAACCAGTGAACAAAGAGAAGTTCAAGTACCGTGTTTCATTTACATAGGCCTTGAGGCCTTGAGTAGTTGATTATAGATGACTCTTGACAAGTCTTCAACAAGTGGGAGAATGTTGGGATTAAGGTGTCTCAACATTTGAGTCCTAACATTTAATTTATTGGTATTTGATATTATTTAATTATTTCCTAGATTTATTTCCTACCAAATTTCTTGTCACTTTGTGGGACCTACCGATGAGGTGGAATCCTACACATAAAGATGACATGTACAATATGTTAAATTTGTGGAGATAGGCATCACACTTTAGAGGTCCTAAATTTGTGGCTAACTTGGTGGCTTTTTTCATAAGTTTCTATGTCATGTTTATGACAAGTTTCTAATTCACAAGTGTGCTGTGATAGATAGGCTACATTTATGGGGGTGCCCAACAATGCATTTGGTAGTTGCATGTGTATATGTTCCTTGCATGTTGAGTGGAAGCTTATTTTGAGGAGACATGTGTTGGATTTAGAAAAAGCCATAATTTATGGGTTTTGACTATGACAACATGTCATAATGAACTAAAGTTCAGACTTGGGCATGGGATTTGATTATGGAAATATTTGGCACCCTATCTTTATGTTATAGTGTTATAAATATTTGATGTCTTAGTGCATTTTTAATATGACGGGTTGAAGAATTTCTTAGATGTCGTTATGTTGTTGAAATCACTCCAACTTCTTGTTATAGTGTGAGATTCCTAAAGAGCATTGCTCTAATGTTGTACTGTAACTGTTGTTGTTGCTAAATATACAAATTGAGTTGTATGATTGGAGTGTGGGTTTTTTCCTATAAGGGTTTTCCCATGTAAATCATAGTGTTATGGTTTGCATTTTTATCAGCTTTAGATATTTTGAATATGCATCCATTTTTAAGTATAATTGTATAAGGGGTTTAAATAAATTTTTGCAACTCTCCTCTATTTAGATTAGTGTAGGAAGCATGTTTTGCACACTCAACTTCATTTCATCTACAACCATCTTGCTTTGTAGTTTTTAATATCACTACCATTTGAACCAATCTTCTTTTTGAATGCCCATTTACATCCAATTGAATTTCTTCCTTCTAGAAACACTACCAAGTCCCATAAAAAAAAAAAAAAATTTATTGTGGTCATCTCATCATCCATAACCACTCTCCAAGATTTATAGCCACTCTTTTTTTTTTCAAAATTTGGATATAAGTAAAGGAAATATGAGTGGGTGTGACACCTTTTTTTTTAATAAATAAATAATTATTTATGAATTTATAAAATAGTAAACAACAATATTTTTGGCAATCTAACTTGGCTAAAAAAATTGGAATTCAAATTATCTTTTAAAACTTTTAACTAATGAAGCCTACAATGTGACACACCTTTCATATGTATTTGAAAAGGGATAAACAATTAAATGAAGTTATGACTATTTTTTTGTATGTATACATATCAATAATAAGGCCTAGTGTATGTAGAAAATTAATTATAATCACCTATTTAAATTGTGATAGATATATTATATTTTTAGAATCATATGAGCTTCCTATACAAACCATTTTCATTTTATTAAATTTTGTTTAAAAAAGTGTTAGCTTCAAGGATAAAGTGTTAATTTTTTTCAGATAATACTAAACACACAAGTTTGTAAGTCTTTGGCACCACCACTTACGTAAATCCAAGGCAATATCAACATATTTTTGGATGGAAGGTCCAAATTTAAGCTTGAACTATTAACACTTTATCTATCCAAATGTTAGCACTTTTCCATCTAGTGGGCTTTTTCATTGCCACTATTTGGCTTATCATGATCTCGCATTCACCTTCAACTATTACTTATTATTTTCATATTCTAAGTCATCTAAAAACACATTTACATGCTTTATTGTTATGCAATTAAAGGAATTCAATTGCACTCATGTTATCATCATTAAGTAGGGCATTACTTATCATTAAAAAAAGGAGTATGCTAGTAATATTTCAATTGGAGAACCTAACAAAACATAGTTCTATATTATCTCACTCCAGAGCATTTCCATCACTAAATTCCATTATCTTTTATTTTTTAACAGAGCTTTTAAGGGGTTAACCTAGTATATCATATCTCCTAGCAAGATATCAACAACCCTCCAAAGATATTTTTAAATATTGCTAGTTTCATATACAAAAAAAGGTAGAAGATGTAGAGACAAATCAAGCAATCGAAAGAGAAAAAAGTATGCATTCAATAGGATCATATCCAGATCCATATAGAAAATGATGTATCAATGAAATCAACCTAAGATAGAGCATAAATCTTGGACAAAATTTATGGAATTATGTAGACCGAAAGGTACAAATAACAATTCAAGTTCCAAAACCTACATCAAAATCATAGAATGAGTATTTTGATCCTTGTTCACATTTATTTTTGAAAATAACATTAATTATTAAGTATTACTCTAGCAATTAACATTAATATAATCTAAATTATTTATATATATTATTAGATTAACCTCAATTATATAGATAGATAGATACAATTTATCTATTATACAAGAGCTATAAACTAAATTTGTAAATTATTATATTATATTAATAGGTTAATTTTTTTCTTAATTTCCTAATGTTTGAAACATAAGTAACACTCATGTCATAATCATTTATATAAAAACTCCTTGATAGTCATTGACATATCAAACAATTATTATTTAATGATAAACATAATATAATAGCAATATCTTATTGAATAGTAGTAGTAGTAGTAGTAGTAGTGGTAGTAGTGGTGGTGGTGGTGGTGGTGGTGGTGGTGGTGGCGTTAGTATAAAATATATTGAAGGGGTTTTGCTCAAATAGCTAGGCCATAGAGTTTTCAAGATGGAGATCAAAATTCAAATCTCCATTGTGACATCTTAGGGGTGGATTTTAAAGAAGTGGTTCTTGGACTTCCATTCTATCTTCTATGTTGAATTAAGTTGGAGGTCCCCCTTGTGACTTCCATTGGTGAAGGTCTAAATTACTTTAGAAACCATCTATGGAAGACCAAGAGTCACAACTTAGAATTCCATATTAGATGTCACATTGGGATTTGAACTTGGGTCTCCACATTGAGAACTCACTGCTTTAACCAATCAAACTCAACCCTGAAGACATTTAATAGATATTTACATGTATTGTATTATTCGTTATATTCTTTAAAAGTTTATAACTAATTATTAAAATATATATATATATATATAAAATAAAATAATGTTCTACTTACAGAAAAATTGTGAAACTAAAAGAGATTAAAAGCACTTGATGAAAACACTTAAAAATTTAAAACAAGTACTTGCATCTAAAGTAGGTTCAAGGATTATGTCAATAGAGAGTATGTTAGAGAGCACGTGTTTGTCCATGCAAATTCTAGTTGCAATGTGGTTGGATTAAACAATTAATAATAAATGCTAAATAATGTAATGAAATAAACTTAGACAAATCTACATTTTTTCCTTAAAGAAATTGAATATTATTTGATTATGAAATATTTGCATACAGATTTAAAACATAAAGCAATGCAAATTAAAAAAGAAAGTTGTCATAAATTGACAAAGTAAATAATAATATTATTATTATTATTAATTGTCAAATCAATATTTATGTGGCTTTTATGTGATAAGTGAGCTTTTGGAACCTTTTACTTGATATTTTGGAGGCTTATACCTATATTTTGGAGGCTTTTACCATTAAACGATAACTAAAACTTGTTTTCTCACTACTCAACAGTAATTTGCAAGCGTGAAACTTGTTTCATACTCAAATCTCACACTATATGTAACATATCCGCTAATTTAAAAAAAAAAACACAGCAGCAGTGTGGAGATGGATTTTCTTCAGTAGAACAAGCTCATGCACAACTGCTATACAGAAATTTACCAGTAAAGGCAACTTAACGTTTGCGCTTCTTTGTAAAGCTGCGCATTTGGCCGCCGGTTTTTTCTTGTTTTTCCACTGTTGGTTGCAATGGCAGGAACTGGCTTCCCTTCTTACCGATGTCCACGTAGACGCCCAGCTGGATTTCTTGGTGTTCGCTTGCCTCTATTTCAGCTGAATGCTTGGCCTGGACATGTGGCGTGCACGAATCTGCAAGGAAGGAGTTAATGTCGATAAACCCCCCGCCATCCTCCCCTGCCGGAAACTTTTCAAAATCTTCGTCGTCAAACAGAATGTTGCTGAGAAAACTTAACCAAAGCCCGAAAGAATCCCCGTGCTTTGCTGTAAGAGCTTCTTCGTTGTTACCATCTTCGTCAAAAGACGGCAATGATAACAATCCGGCGGGGTCTCCCTCAGTTGAGAGAGGGGGCAGAAAATCCTCAAGCCAAATTCCTGGCGACTCAGGCAATCGCTGGAGAATCACCTCCCAGTCAATTTCTGTCTGCTCACAGAACTTTTCATTCTCCATTGTGCCTTCCTTATCTACGTAATAAGGAATATGTTTTTGCTACCCTAATTATCATATAGATCTGTTTGATTATTTTATAGTGTTGAAAGCAGATAATCAATGGCTGACAATACGGGTTTTCAAGTTTCAGAGTAGTCTGCAGAAAAGAATATCTAAATTGAATGTGTGTGTACTGTTTGATATAAGATTTTTATGTGCGCTTCTTAGCCATGAGAAGTTGTTGCCAAGGCATTCATATTGACACAGATATTGTTCATGGGTAGGTGATGAAATTGAGATTTGGGCCTCAAATCCCCAGGTGGCTTGGTAAACTTTATATAAAATGCTAACTACCATCAGCTACTGTGCATTTAACTTAGTAAATGCCATTACCAACCCAATTCGTTCATCAACCTAATTATAATTAAATTCTCTAGATCTATAGATTTAATGCTTTTGTTACATTAAAATTTTGTTAAAGATGGATAATTTTTATAATTAAATTATGAATATGTATGTATGCATGAATATATATATATATATATATATATATATATATATATATATATATATATATATATGTGAAAATATAAACTAGTAATTAAATTTATAGGTTTAATGAGTATGCTGACAATTTTTTTGTTATATTAATTTTTTGTTAAAGATAGATAATTTTTCAACAATTAAATTCTTAGTTATATGGAAAATGATACAAAATGTATGCAATTTATTAGATGTGTTGTTTATAAGATAGAAATCAATGAACTAATTTGTATTCTAAGTAGAAAAATAATTAGAATTAAGGATTATGTATCATAGCTAAAAAATTATCTCATCTTAAATTAATTAAAATTGAATTATGTATCATATGGTATCATCATTGATCTCAACATGAATGTATCTTAGAGGGTGTGTTCGTAATGAAATACACTTCTTAATAGAATTTGAAAGTTTTTATCATAAAAGGGTGGGTGGCTTAGTGGTAGAAAATCCCACTAGCTACAAGTAGATTCTATGTTTGAATGTCAACTTATTGAATATTATCATTAATTTACCTATAATTCCTTGTAGAAACAAATACAATCCTAATTACAAAGTAGAGAAAAATACTTAATATTAAAATCTTATGTTAAGATGCCTAAAATGGAGCTCAAATAACTCTTGTACATGAAGTTGGACATACACTTCAAGCCCTTGGGAATAAATATCTACACTTTTATATTGTTCAATAATTTGAGCTCCTTTAATGAATGACAATCAATTCAATATTTATGAAAGAAATGGAATTCATTAATTACCACTTTTTGGTAGGAGTGAAGTATAAAATGGCTATGGACTATTGAAGAGTGTGATGTTTAAGTTCAGTGTAGAGAGATGGAACACCTTGTGCACAAAATATCTCTATATGGTCTACTATGTTTGTATCATGATTGAAACTATAACATAAAATGGATAAATAAATAAAATATTTTAAAAACTAGTATTTTAATCTTGAGATCATAAATTGACAATAAAATTTGAAATAAACTCATTGAATATTTTTTTAAAATATATAAGTTGAGAATAAAACTAGTACAAAGGGCAAGTGGTTAATAGCTCTACTCAACTAAATGAGATGAATATCTATCTATCTATATATAAGTTGAGAATAAACTCGTTAAATTTTATCATATTGGAAATATTGAATTTGGTATCATAGTTGATCTCAACATGAATGTATATTAGAGAGTGTGTTGGTAATGAAAATGAAATACACTTTGATAAAATTTGAAATATTTTTATCATGAAAGGGCAAGTGGTTTAGTGGTAGAAAATTCCACTAGCTACAAGTAGATTCTAATGAATGCCAATTTTTTGAATATTATTGTGAGTACTAACCTGAAATCTTGCTCAAACAAAGACAAATGTTAGCATTAGTCAATCTAAACAAGGAAAATAGAGTACTCTTATGAGATACTTGACCATGGTGCATATGCAAACAAGATAAAAAGAACCAAAACAACTAAATGAAAGCATATGAAGAAAGTCAAACCCTATCCCATAGTGGGAGTGGTCCTCCTTTGATGTGGAAAGGATGCCCCTTTCCCACCCCATTGATAAGCTTCAAATATGATGAAGATGCAAAGATGATGAGTGTGCCTATAGTGAGAATGCTTAAGATTGTGGATGTGATTGTGGATATGATTGTGGATCCTTTCTTCATAGAGAAGCCCTCTATAAATAGGGTTAAAGGGTTGAAGAATGAAGAGATTGGAGGAATCTGGGACTAAAGGAGAGACAATAAGATTGTGACACTTGTCACAAGGCTAATGGGTGAAGGTGGAGCACATTTTGGAGAATGTGCATACTTAAGAAGATGCAAGAGGAATAAATGCATATGGTTGAGAGTGTAAGAGGACGTGGGTGAGGATGTAAGACAGATTAATGTGTATTGTTGAGAGTGTAAGAGGAGTTAATGTTTGGGTAAGAAAGTCAAATAAGTGGAGTTATTGAAGGAATATTCCCAAAGTGTATGCTTTTGTGAAGGAAAATATGGTAATTAGTTAATTAAAAGAATTATTTTCATGTGCAAGTGGATTAGTTAATCAGGGGTTGAGTTTGACCAAGGTTGAGTCAAAACCTAGAGAATGGGTAATGAGGGTTAGGAGTTAATTAATCTAGAATTAATTAACTTGAAGGAATTAGGGGATTTGACATTTGATTTAAATAATTTGATTTATTAAATCAGATGAGACAACTTTAGGGTTTTGATTAAATAAATTGATTTATTTAAATCAACATGATGAACATTGGATAAGTTGGACGTTGAGCATACTGACACTGGCAAGACTTTGGTTGGGAGGGAGGAACTTTGTGTGCTGCAGGAAAGATTGGATAAGCTTGACAAAAAATTCTCTAGTTTGACCCACTTTATAGTTAAGCTGGTCCACTGTGTTACTAGTACTCTGTCAGCAGTTATGTTCAGGATGAAATGGAAAACAAGAATGTTGAAGACCATTAGAAATGGGTTGGAGATGATGTTGTTAATCTCCTGTCAAAGAATTGGGGTGAGGCCAGTTAGTCTGTTGTTCTATCGTTGTCAGTTTGTCTGCTATCAGTCTATTGTGTTAGTTTTTTGGCTTAGTTTTTTTATGTTTTTTTGGTATTGAACTCTCTTGGCCCTCGTGGATCTTTGTGAAGGGTACAACACCCTATAAATGCTACTTACCTAATCAAAAACATGATGAACATTAGTGAATTAATCTAATAAATTGCTTTATTTGATTAATAGAAGAATTGATTGTTAATCATTCAGATTTAGATACATAATGTTGATTAGGATTATTTGCATGTCTACATTTTTCCCCTCTTTAAAACATTGTACCAGTTGTTTTGGTTTAAAGAATGATGTTACCAAGATCGAAATTCAAAAAAATCTTAATTTTTTCAGATGCCCCACTATTACCCCAACAAAAAAATTACACTGGTACACTGCCCCCTCGAGAGATCAGGCAATTTTTTTTATTTTAGAGTGAGATCACGACAAATATGCTTTATGGATGTATGGATGGTTATGTTATGAGATGCTTAGACTAACAGATCTATATTATGATGATGATGCAAATGAGATGGTTTTAAGATGCTTACAATAACAAATCTATATTATCCTGAACAACTTAAATGATGATGCAATGCATGTGAGATAGATGATGTTTCCTATTATGATGATATGCCATGATTATGTAGGATGTGTATGCTGATGTTTTATGACTACAGGATGGATGCATTGATGTTTTGGTGAATGCCATGATAGCATGTTAGCGTGGAAGAGGATAGAAGAATGAGAGGGATCAACCCTTGATTTTGAGAAGATGCAGAAGTCCAACAAGTCTATGAGTGGTCAATACTTTATTAGATATGATGATGAATGATGATGGTATATTGCTTATCTAGGGATTGGGGATGTAAAGAGCATAACTTTCCTTATGTTAGATAACACACATAGATACGATGCATCAAGGTATAGACAACTAGGATGACTTGATATCTAGTGCGATGGACTTTGACTCAACAAACAAATAGGACTATTCTTGTTCACACATGACATATGGAAACCTCACTAGGATGTACTTCAGAAGTTTCAAACATCTCAGACCAAAACACAGAAAGGCATAACCTATCAATGAAATAGTCAACAAGTTGTCCAAAACTCCCTTCATACACATCTACCAAAGCAAGTATTGCCAAATTATATTACAAGAACATCCAACAAACACAATAAAAAAAAGATAATGATCAATGCCCCATTCCTCTCTCTCTCTAAATCATTTTGATTAGACATCATCGAGAGGTCCTTAAAATGAGCACAATAAGATAAATCAAAAGAAAAGATCATGTAAACAAACAAGCTAATGTTCTTCATACATCTAGCCAAAGGGATGTGTTTTTCTTAGGATGAGTATCCAAAGTGATTGCCCAAGATAATTCCCATTGTAGGAAGGATGCATCCTAGGACATGTTAGTGGATGGTGGCAAGTTGATAGGTTTTTTGAAAGGCTATTGATATAAGGTTGATTGACATGTTTGCTAAAAAGATCAAGAGTTTGATTTTGCATTTAAATTTTTTTTTTTTCAATTTTGATTTTATGTTTGAAGTTTTCTTTTGTTGATTGTTGTCATTTTTTGTTTGTGTTACCAAAGGGTGAGTGTGGCAATTTGTTTATTATGGATGAGATTATTGCGGGTGAAAGCGAAATGGGATGGATGGATTTTTTCAAATATTTGGATCTTTTTGATGTTTTGAAATATTTTGGGGCTATTTTTTTGGATTTTTCAGGTTATTTAATTTTTTTTGTTTCTCAGGGGCTCATCAATGATGGCCTTGCCTATGTTTAAGCTCATAGACGATTAGTTCGGATAACCATGTTTTTGACTACTTTCTAACATTTTGACCTATTTTTTTAGATTTTGATATGTTTTGGATGTTTTTGGATTTTTGTGTGATTTTTCCGATTTGGATATGGATATGTGTGATGATATCGGTGATCTATTTTGGGATTTTGTGAAAACCAAGCTAAGGTTGATTGATCTGATTGATGGATTGATGATGATAACATTGTTGAGGATACACAACAATGCAAGGATAGTGTTAAGAAACACAAGGATTGGGAAGGATATCCCAAGATGATGATGGATTGATTAGATTTGATTGATCAAGATTTTGAAGCTCAATTTAGAACAAAATTCTATTTGAATGATTGGATGTGGCATTTGAAATGTAAATTAGATGTGACTAATATTGATTGTTTGGATTGATGTTCGATGAAAGATAAAGCTTGATAAGGAACATCTTGTCAAAATATGTTATGGGTTTGTGATTTGGACTTTGGCTTACAAATGCTTTGACCAATTTGATTTCACGTTTGTCAATGTTTAGATCACCACATACGTTGGAAGATATAGATCAAGATTTATTCCCGAAGCAAGATGTAAATGTTTTCCCCTAGTGTCAAGCAATGTATGGAATGCCATGGATGGATGCTTGGATAGATGTATGGATGG
This sequence comes from Sequoia sempervirens, assembly GCA_007258455.2. Taxonomy (NCBI): domain Eukaryota; kingdom Viridiplantae; phylum Streptophyta; class Pinopsida; order Cupressales; family Cupressaceae; genus Sequoia; species Sequoia sempervirens. Next base: position 147,818,940 of record VDFB02105785.1, read on the forward strand.
ATGGATATGGATTATCTTGTGATAAGATAAGGTGTTCTAATAAATAATGCTCATTTGGATAATGCTTCATGGGTCAGATAATGTTGGATATGATAGGATCAATGAAAATGGCCCATGTCAAGATGTTTACCATAAGCAAGTGTAAAGTGTACACCAAACTTTAAATATCAACATCAAGATAATGTAGATAGATGAAAATGGGATGGATGAATGGATTTATTATGGGTAAGATGGATGGAATGTTGGATTTATTATGGATAAGATAAGATGCTTCCACCTGAACTAGCACACGCAAATGCTCGATTCTACACATGACACATGTTTACTAGGTTTCCATCATGGTACCTATCCAAAGAGCCACCATAATGGTTCTCACTAGAGGATGATTTTTAATCTTTACTATTTTTATGATTTTTTTTAAATTTTTTTTTGTGAAATATTTTAAGTTCGTGTTGAACCACCTGGTGGTGCCAATGTAGATGCTTATGTCATAATGTGCCATCAATATCCTGCTTGAAGAAGCTACTTTGCTAAGATACATGCACTTGAATTTACAACTTTTAAGATTCCTGATCTACTTTGTTGATACCAGAGTTAACTTTGTATTTGTGCGCACATCACAATAGAATGCCTTCTAAATCCTTATGATAAAGGGTTGTTGCCAATACATGGTCAATGTGAGAATTGGATATCATGCATGGTAAAATGAATGATGGAGTGTGTTTAGGAATAAAAGATGGATTGGTTGATAGTTTGGAACCTTTGACTCTCCAAACTTGGGAAGATGAGCAATGATGGGTGGATACGAAAGTGTGCATGGAATTAAGACCAACTATTTGATATACTTTGTACGTCCCTTGGGAAGTCTGATTTTGCATTTGTGGACATCTTTGATGGATACATTTCCCTTTTTTATTTTTCCCCATAGTTTCTTTGACTGATGGAGTTTGATAGGGATGATCTATCTTTGTATTTTTTGGTATCCAAGTGTATTTGATTTGTCCAATATGCTTCCCAACTTCTTTTTATTTGATAATGTTCTTTGTGATTTGATTCAAATCTTTCTTTTGATGTTGGTTCCAATTTGTGGATGGGGTGATGGGTGGATGAAGATTCGTGATGCAGTTGGTTGTAGTATTGGTATTTGTTTCATCATAAGGATTCTTCATGCTCCCTATGTTGAAATTTGCTTGAGATGAAGTTGCCCCTAGTATTTTGGAAGTAATTCCTTCATGCTTTGATTCTACCTATTTCAAGATTTCATGTTTAGCAAGAATTCTCTGATAAATAACCACTACAAATGATGTTATTTCAATTTGTTGCTCTGTTGATTCTAGAATATGGTGTTTGGTCTAACCTGTTTCCTTGAGTGGATAAATATGGATATCTTCATACATGATGTCCTCAATCTGAATTTGGGATATATCTAATCCTAATGTTGACAACTCAGCCCAACTATAGGAATCAATAACCTTCTCTTTTTGTGTAATAATGTTAGGAGTAAAGGAATCTTGTTCTGAATGAAGATCATCTACGTGTCCATCCAAAGAAAGCATCTCATGGGTAGATGGAGGAGTATGTGCTATATGGATATGATCATCATTTGTGACATCTTGTATAGATTAGAGAGTGTCCATTAGATCATTGTAGTGGCTCATCTTTGAGATATAGATTCTTGATCATGATTAATTTTGGAATTGCTTATGACATGCTTTGGATCAAGTTCTTGACATGGATCATTTTCAAAGGATGGATTGCTTATAAAGGGTTCTTGGATATCTTCATTAGGTAGGGGAAGTGGCTCAATATCCTCTTGATCTTTGAGTGGATTTGGATCAAGTGTTGAGTTGAGAATTCCTTCAATATCTAAAACCATGAGGTCAAAAAATGTCAATATGTCTTGGAAAGGACCATTGCTAGACTTTGGTGAAAGATGATAATCATTCTTTGGAATAAATTCTTGAGATATGTCCTCTAACTCGTTGGATGATATAGAGCCATTGTCAACATGATCATTGGTGGATGGATCATGGATTATGTCAATAGGATCAAATAATGTCAATACTCCTTGAAATAGATCATTGTTGGATATTGTTGAGAGGTTTTTATCATGACTAAAAAGTGACGCTTGATGTATGTTGATTTGATCATTGTATGAGATAAAAACATCTTCAAGGTGCTCATTGATGGATAGGTCTTGATCAATTTTTTCAAGAATTGTGGTGGAAATATTGTCACTGCTATCACTAGTGGTTGAATCTTGATCATTTTCCTCAACAGTTATTTTTCTTTGATCAAGAAGGTCTTGGATGAGATTTTTTATTTGAATACAATTTGATGTTTTATGATGATTGTATCTATGATATTTACAATAATATCTACCCTTATTCCAAGGGAAGTTTATGATAGAGTTGAAATCACTTACTTTTGGAAGAGTGATGAGTTTTGCATTAACTAGCATGTGTAATGCAGATTCAATTGGCTCTCCCAAAGGAGTGTATTCACGTTTGTTACCTTGTGATTTTTGTACTTGTTGAAATTGACCTTATGGTGATTGATCTTGGAGATGTGGTGATTGGGCTCATTATTGATGTTGTTGATCTTGATATCCAACTTCTTGACATTGGGGATATTCTTCTTGATGAGGTTGTGGAGACAACTCAATGTTTTGATGACATTGTTTAACCCAAGGGGGAGTGTAGATTTTTGGGTGGAGATGTCTCTTGGCACAATGAATCAACTATTTTGGTAAGTGAATCAAATTTTTGTCTTAAAATTTGATCTTGATTTTGATTTTGACACACTCGATATAGTTGCTTTGGTTGTTGGTCAAGCATATTTGGAATATACACTTGTGGTATTTGTATGGGATCATGCACAAATTGATTTTGGACAATGTTATGATTTGGGATGATGTTTATATTTTGAATGATAGGTTGAAATTGAACATTGTTGTGGCTGGGAATCATATTGCTTTGATTTAGGTAACCTTGATTTTGCATGGTGTTACCTTGACTTGGACCCATACATTGAGTTGTCAATATGTTGATTGGATTTTGAACAACATTTGTTTGATTTGCAAAAGTATTTATCCCATAGTTCACCAAGTCTGGATTTGATATGTTCATGTTTGGTATATTCACATTTGGCATGTATTGATTTGGTGGGATAATGTTGTTTTGTTGAAGACTCATGAATTGATTGTTCAGTTGATAGATTTGTAGGTTTTGACTTTGATTTAAATCTACCATAGGGAAAGGTGTTCCAAAATTTAGATTGGGCATACTCACATTTGTTGTATCATTGACGTTTGTAGAAGATAATGATCCCATGTATGGATTGTATAAATGTGAGTTTTGATAATTAAGTGGTATTGTAAGGCTTTGATAGTTTGGTTGACTTAGATCACTCATGATGTATGAATCAAGTTTATATTCCATGTTTTTCTTGTGTTTTGACCTTGTTGACCTCTAAGGAATTTAGGACCAATTATGAGATGAAAGATGAAAGGGTGAGTGATATGGGTGTTGAACTTTAAGAACTTTGGTCAATACTAGACTTAGTGTTTGATTTTGATGTTTTGATTGGATAATGAACTTGTGTTCAAATCCTTAGATGGACATGTGATCTTAGGAAAAACTTGTTCAAAGGGATGGTAATTTAACTAGAGGTATGAGAAAGGATGCATTCTCACACACCTAACTAAACAAGGTGATTTTGATTTGGTTTAATGATGTACCCAAGTCTAGATAATGATGTTTTCAAAGCTCTAAAGTTGTTTGTGCGTTGGGATGATAAATGTTTGGGATGCATGAAGTGTTTGATTTGATCCTAAATGAACTTAAGAGGGACCTTGTTTGCAAGACCCGGATAGTGAAGAACATGCTTTACCCTATGAGTAGTTCAAACCAAAAGACTAATGTTTTTCTTGGAAGACCATAAGACAAAAGATAACAAGCACATGCATGGGGTTCAATTGATTTAATCTTGGTTAATGAATTGATTTTACCACATCCACTTGTCTTGTTTAAATTCCAAAATAAATGTCTATTTCTTAGCTCCTTTTCATTCCATAAGTTCCATTATGTGAAAATCAAAGAGTCAAGGCCATAGTTTCCCTAGGTTGACTTTGAAGAGAGTAAATTGAGATGTGAGCCCAAATATTTAGAAGCCTCTGGGGATAAAATCCCTAGGGACAAGCGGTAATAATTGGACTTTTCAAAGATATTCACTCCTTCCAAAGGGTATGAAATTTTAATGATTTGTTTAATTTTTGTTTCAAAGTTTGAGATCCAAGAAATGTGTTTGATAGACTCACAAATTACACAATCCTAGGTTTGAAATGGCCATACTTGTTGAGTCCCCACTCGGATTTCTCCAAACACTAAGACAAAGCGAACAATTAGAGATTTGGCGACACTAGCTCCCCTCCATGACACACACACTTCTTGGGACCACCAAATCTCAAAATCCTGAAGATCTAGAGACCTTAAGGATTTTTTTTGTTTCTACTTCAGTGCTGCCACAATAATGGGTTACACTTTTTGGGACATCCTAATTTTTTCCTAAAATCACATATTTTTAGAAAATACAATGATTTATGACTTTAAAGGTTCCATTTAAATTATTTTAATTAAAGAGGGATTGATCAAACAAACCCCCTTGGATAGAACCTTGTTAGATTTAAACCATACCTATAATCAAGTCTCCTCTACACCTATCAAAATGCTAATAAAAAACCGCTTTTGATTTACCTTTTGGGTGATCAAATGAATTCATTTAAAATTTATGTTTTGTAAGCCTATATCCTTTATTATAAGCTTCCCAAAAAGTATAATTTTAAATATGTTTAATTTGATTATTATATTTATTTTTTTATTTCTTGTGAATGCAGGATTTTCAATGAACATCAAGTTCTTTATTTCACACATACGAAAAAATAGAAAAATAGAGAAAAAATTCTAAAAATACATGTGCACTAGGTATTGATGTCCTTATTCCAACAAAAAAAGAATAAGTTAATTCAAATGAAAAAAAAAGAAGTTATGCGAGCCGAAGCACACCTCTGTCCAAATTATAATTACGTTGACTTGGAAAATTAATTAAAAAAATATATATATGTAACAAAAAATTATGAAAAAATATCCATTCCCTAGATATTGGTGTGAAAAATTTGTATTTTAAAAATTAGAATTGTATCCTATCTATAAAAAAAGTTATGCGGGCTTAAGTAAACATCACTTTTTAAAAATGTTGATTAGTAGAAAAAATAAGTTATTAAATATTACATAAAATGATTCACAATTTATTTTTTAATTTATTTTTAAAAATATAATTAGAATCTACACAAAATATCTAACAAATAACTAGTTTGATTCATCTTCAAAACCTTAATGGTTTAGCTACTATAGGTGTAAGAAAGTGAATGTCTGGTGAAAAATCCTGATTTTAATGTCAAGTTTGGCCAAAAACTGTAACCCATTATTGTGGGATCACCCACTTTGAATAGTACAAATGTGGGGCAGCTTCAAAATGACCATTATTGCACCAACAAGCATTAAGGATTTTGGTCACTAAATAAAATGATTCTTAGTTTGGGTAGTAAGGGACATGGCACCTTGCGAGCGTCCAACAAGCCACTAAAGGCTAGTTAATCAATCCTACTAGGGGGTCTTATACATTTTATGGTAGTACCCCATTCTGAAAGACACTGTATGGCTAAGGCCTACATACCATGAGGACTTGATGGTTTAGTCTTATCCATTTATATACCAGCCCAAGTGAAAAGCCGGTTGGAGTTTCCTTCGAGTTGTTCTTAGGTAGGCCCCTCTAAAGGTGAATAAAAGCGATGGAGCACACTTGTAGTTCAACTACCCAATTTGCATAAAGCACAAGGAGGGAACACACACAATTTCTCTTCCTCACACTAGCATTGAGGTTCAATTTTAGATCCAAATTGAAATGTGTGGGTGATTTTAGACAACCAATGTCAAAAGAATGCTTTTGATTCTCAAGATCACCGAGTGGCACGAGAGAAGTGTATATGCTTTCAAGTGACAAGAATTACAAAAATAACAAAGAAAAAAAAGCACAAATTCATTTTTAATCCCCAAAGTAAATATGAGTTCATTTTAAGCACCAAAAGCTAAGTAAATATGAGTTCATTTTAAGCACCAAAAGCTAAGTGTGAATTTGTCTTGTTCAATTTTAGCCCACAAATCAAAGTCTAGTAAGTTTCTAATGTTCAATTTTAACCAATGTGAAAAGATCAAATAAATGGCTAATTTTAAACCCAAAAATGAAGTGAGTTGTCCTAAAACATAAAACAAAAGCAAGAAATGGATGCTCTAGACTTATTACAATAAGCATTTAAAAATTTGCTTTTTTTCTAAGTTCAAATGCCCAATGCTTGAACTCAAATCTGTCTGGATTTATCAACCTTGATGTGAGGTAGATCAAATTTATAGTTAAGCATGAAGAACTAATTAGAGTTAATCAATAGACTCCACCCTAGCAATCTACACCCAACAACTTTAAGTTAGCAAAACAAAATCAATTACAGATCAACAACTTTATTTAAATTCAAATAGAAAATGATTTTTCCCTTTTCTAGATGTAAAGGATGGTGGCCAAATTGTAACATTAAAATCCCATCATATCAAGCTTAGATCCCCCTGGTCAAGATTGACACCAATTTAACACATACAAGTACGATTTGATTTAATGCAGTGACCATCAATTTAATGCAGACAAGTAAAGATTTGGTTCCTTTGTCATGTGTCCTTCAAAACCACATTATTAGTAGTTAAATTTAATGTTCTTCAATCAGCGAGGCTGAAAAAACCATGTGAGAAAATCCAATAAAATCACCAAATTAATGAGTAGGAATTAGATATGTAGCTGTTTTAATCAAATGCATTAAATTTATAATCAAATGCGTACGAAGATGCTCCAAACAGATGTGGTTTCAACAATCTAATGAGGTTTGGATAAACTCAATGAATGATAACATCTCGATTCTCATTGACTTTGCTGGAAAAAGCCATAAATGAGTTAGAAATAGCAACATTAATGATAGAAAGACTTTCCCACTCTATGCAACCAATATTTAATGATAGAAACAACAATATGAATAAGAAAAACAATGATATTGATGAGAGCAGCATAGACAAAGCACGTGATTGTTTGAAAAAAATCCTCTTAAGAAATGTGCATTTATATCTCCAGATGAGAACTAAGCTAAACTAAGCTAAGCATAACATGTCATTTCAATCTCATGTCTCACATTTAGTTGAAAATGAATACTACCATAGTTAATCCTTGGCCAGGAGGGATGGGCATAGTTGGGTAGCGCGTAGATCTCAATTCTGAGGTCTTTTGCTCAATTTTTATTCTTGATGAATTATCTGTGTTTCCACTTTAGATCATTGATGGATGGAGAAGGAACCTAACATACGCTAAGTATCATAGGAGCTACCATTTGAAACTTATTTCGGTAGAAGGGCATTTTCCAGATTCAAGACTAAACTTAATGCTAAGGAAATGAGGACAAAGGCGACACCCAAAGACTTGGAGGTTATTTGCAAAGAGACAAACTTTACTTTCTTACCAAATGCAGTAATCGATTTAAATGATAGAAAGCACAATGAACATGCATTAAAGGATTCTAGTCACTATGCATAGATCAAATCACACATCATCACTTTGCAATAATCGATTTAAATAATAGCTCTCCTAAATCATTTTAAAACCATAGCCAACTATATTTCAAATTTCTCAAAATCTTTGGACAAGATAGGGTGTGCAAAGTTTGAAATTGACAGAATCAAAGACTTAATGCTTTCAAATTGATGTTAGATGCTTCAAATCGATATTAAAGACTTAATGCTTCAAATTGATATTCAATGCTTCAAAGTTTGAAGTAGGAAAATGTCAATTTAATGCTTCAAATTGATATTAAATGCATTTCTTACCTCCCCGACACTCGGTAGTATTATCAACCATTAGCTGTATCTTTTCATCAGATCTTACAAGCAGAAATAGAGTAAAATAGTGATCATAACATTAATGCACTATAAACTCTCAAGTAAAATAGTGATCATAACATTAATTGATTTCTTCTTTTCTAGATGGTAAAACTCACTGACTATGAAGCCCAAAAAGGCGTGTGAGATTTCAATAATCTCCATGTTGGTGTTGTAATTGGGTGTTTCTACTTTAATGGAGCCATCACACATTCATTTCTATCGTGAAATTTTCTATTTCCTTAGGATGCTAAATATTTGCCTGCCTCCACTTTCACCAATTTGTACGAAAAAGAAAAACTAATTTTTTGTTCATGGGGTTAGTAAAAAAATTTTGATTTATTTGACAAGTAAAATATTTTCAACAACTACTTATCATTGAGCATCTCTAGCCACTAGTAATGGGAATTAAAGCACTGTTACACATATACCAAGCCCACAATGCCAAAAAGGTCAGGTGATTTTGGCTGAAGTAAAGCTAATGAATTTTAATCATTTATTAAGTTAAAATGTTGACATTGCCATTATCAGTAGATGAAAATCACACATTCATTCCTCAAAATCATGCACTAAGAAATATTGTACAGCGTAGTAATAATATGCAATCTCTCTTTTCTCATTTAATATTATTAACCTGCCCTTCACAAATCAACCGTCTCTTACTGTAGGGAATGAAATTGTGGAACAAATATATATATATATTACTTCTAATAAACAAAACGCCCACTTATAAGCTCGCCAATAAACAATTAGAAGACAGTTAGAAGTGATAGTTCGCTAATACCCTATTGTGTCATGATCTTTAGGTCGAACATAGACAAACATGAGCAATATAAAACAATATCATAAATCACTGCAAACTAACTTATTTATGCTTAGTGTAAGCAACGCATTATAAACAATGCTTGGGAAGTATTGAACATGGACCTCAAGTGGTACCAAGCAGACCATGTTATAACCATCTATGTAATGGATTTACTCCTATCATTTCACGCACCGGTTTAATGCATTATGTTAATACATAAATTGTAGTCAAATATTAATGCATAAAAGGTAGAAATGTAGCTGCAACAAAGCCTCGTGATCCTCGAGCATTGCCCCATAGTGGGCACCAAAATATGAGTACTAACCTACAATCTTGCTCAAACAACGACAAATGTTAGTGTTAGTCAATCTAAACAAGGCAATAGAGTACTCCTATGAGATACTTGGCCATGGTGCATATATGCAAACAATATAAAAACAACTAAAACAAATAAATGAAAGCATATGAAGCATGTCAAACCCTATCCCATAGTGGAAGTGGTGCTCCTTTTAAGTGGAAATGATTCCCTTTCCTACCTCCTTGATAAGCTTCCAATGTGATGAAGATGCAAAGATGATGAGTGTTCCTATAGTGAGAATGCTTAAGATTGTGGATGTGATTGTGGATCCTTTCTTTATAGAGAATCCCTCTATAAATAGGGTTGAAGGGTTGACTAATGAAGAGATTGGAGGAGTGGGACTAAAGGAGAGCCAATAAGATTGTGACACTTGTCACAAGGCTAATGGGTAAGGTGGAGCACATTTTGGAGAATTTGCATAGTTAAGAGGATGTAAGAGGAATAAATGCATATGGTTGAGAGTGTAAGAGGATGTGGGTGAGGATGTAAGAGAGATTAATGCATATGGTTGAGAGTGTAAGAGGAGTTAATGTTTGGGTAAGAAAGTCAAATAAGTGGAGTTATTGGAGGAATATTCCCAAAGCATATGTTTTTGTGAGGGAAAATATGGTAATTAGTTAATTAAAAGAATTATTTTCATGTGCAAGTGGGTTAGTTAATCAGGGGTTGAGTTTGACCAAGGTTGAGTCAAAACCTAGAGAATGGGTAATGAGGGTTAAGAGTTAATTAATCTAGAATTAATTAACTTGAAGGAATAAGGGAATTTGACATTTGATTTAAATAATTTGATTTATTAAATCAGATGATCGAAGTGGACTTTAGGGTTTTGATTAAATAAATTGATTTATTTAAATCAACATGATGAACATTAGTGAATTAATCTTATAAGTTTCTTTATTTGATTAATAGAAGAATTGATTGTTAATCATTCAGATTTGGATGCATAATGTTGATTAGGATTATTTGCATGTTTACAATTGTCACTAATTTATCTATAATTCCTTTTAAAAACAAATACAATCCTAATTATAAAGTAGAAAAAAAATCTATATTAAGATGTTTAAAATGTCTCAAATAACTCTTTTACATGATTATGTATACATACACTTCAAGCCCTTGGGAATAAATATCTACAAAACTAAACATTGTTCAATAACTTGAGCTCCTTTAGTGAATTTCAATACATTCAATATTTAAGAAAGAAATGGAATTCATTAATTACTACTTTTGGTAGGAATAAAGTATATAATAGCTATTGACTATTTGAATATTGAAGAGTGTGATGTTTAAGTTGAATTTAGAGATGGAACACCTTGTGTACAAAACCTATCTATATAGTCTACTATGTTTCTATCATGATTGAGACTATAACATAAAATGGCTAAATAAAAGAAACATTTCAAAAAATAGTATTTTAATCTTTAGGTCGTAAATTCACAACAAAAATTGAAATAAAATCATTGAATATTTTTTCAAATATATAAGTTGAGAACAAAATTAGTCCAAATTCAAAGACTATTGAAGTTGAGAATGAAATTAATATAAAATAAAAAAAATTAATGGAGAATATTTCAACAATCAAGCAATTGTTAGGTTGGTTACAAATACAAAAATACTAAAGAAAAATACAGGTCATTTTTTACATTAGGGAGAGAGGAGGGTGGTGCAATCCACATGAAGAAGATTAGTGTCACTAGGGACTTCTATTCAAGAACAATAATCAAATCCATCATGAAAGCCTAATTGAAGGGATAAACTCAATACATAGACTAAAAACATCTCTACAGAACATTACTGTACACTTGGACTTCACTTACAAAAAATAATTTCACCAAAATATTAAAAAATCATTCATGCAAAGATACTAAAGAAAGTGAAAAACCAAAGGAGACATTCTTTCATTATAAAAATCAAAGGCTTCATCATAATGAAGAGTATTTTTGTAATGCCCCGTCTTGTAACCTAAGGAATGATGCAATTGTCTACGAAAGTGAAATAATTTTTTTTTTTTCAAGTGTTAATATTAACTTAATTAGTTGCATACATTCTCTAAGTTACGCGATGTCACACTACTTGAGATTCCATAGACGACTTTAGTATTTAGCATTGCATGTATTTAATTAACATAAACTTAAGATTAAACATTTCACAACATTTGAATTCCATTCATGATAGTATAAAGTACAAATAAGATTCTTACATTGCATTTGAAATAACATTATAATACTCATTCTTTAGATGAAGTAGATCAAATAATAGTTTACAATTACATATTTCAAATGTTCACCTCATAACAATTGAGGGATGTTACAAACACAAGATTTCCAGTGATGCAATAAAGGAAGTACATATAAATATCCAAATACGAGCTCTCCATCCATGAAGCTTTTGTTGCCATGATCATAAACTAGGGACCCAACGGAGTAAGGTGCACGTTCCACCCAACCATGTGGTACCCGTAGGTCCACCCCCCATGCTAGGAGATAGTAATATGGTTACCTAGACATAATCTACTAACCCTAGACACAAGTACATACTTAACTGATGGTTACATTGCTTCCAGAATTAAGACAATCAAATAGGCTAAGTTCACAAGGTAATCTATTATTTTAGGTGGAGTGTCATCACAATGTTGCAAAGGTTACCTTGGTGTTTCTTCCTAGGCTCTGGCCCCCAAACTTGGGTTACCCTGATAACCTCTTACGAAACCCGGCCCCACATGCAAACTATTACGAAATCGATTATCTTTTAAAGTAACAAGATACAGATTTTCCATTTCAGGCCTTCTCTACTTAATCTCAAGACTGAACTAGCTCTAGAGTCTTTAAGCAAGGCATATTAATCTAATTAAAGATTTTAATCTAACTAATGTGTTGTTTAGTTTTCAATGACTTACTAACTCTTTGTAAGTTACCCTGGCACCACTTTGTGTGTTGGCCCTCACATAGAGCCACTCCCCTAAACATAACAAAGGAATCTAAGTTTCCCTGACTAAGGTAAACAAGGTGTACAAAAATACAACATATAATTCTACACTTTTCATAATGAACATCAATGTCTATGTTCATAAAACCAAGTGTCAAAACACCATGCAAAACCATGTACACAACCTTAGTCAACACAAGAATTCTACTTAAACAATCACAACTCCCACGTTATACAACTTGTCTGGAAGACTTGTACATCTAAAACATTCCCAATTTGCCCAATAAAAGAAACACAATTTAAAGCAAATCGAAACATTGGAAATCTACATTAGGATTTACTAAATCCAATCAATCAAAATATGATGTACAAAATTAATAATCTAGAATTTAATTTATCTTCCATTCAATACGAAAATCAAATCTATAACTTGCTCAATATCATAATCACATATTATAACGTGATCAATATAAACTCAAGAATATCAGTTTAATTTAAGCATAAATAACTTATCATAATAAATTAATTATTAAATATCTCATTAATGACACAAATATATTTCCAAATTTTCTTAACATTAAATAAATATATAATTATAAGTATTATATATATTATATATATAATATATATATTATATTATTAATATATATTACATATTAAAATATATATATAATAATTATGCAAAATATGATTATTAATGCTAAAGGTATAAAATTAAAAACACATAAATCAAAATTTGCATGGCATTAAAATTAAAAGTTAGGGCTTTATGCCCTAACCCTGCGCAGGCCACACTGTGTGTACGGTTTCCTTCGCAGCCCGCCCCACAGTGCTTCGGCTCTAACATTTTTTTTAATATGTATAAAAATAAATTTATACAAAACAGAAAAACGGATGGCGATAATTTAATTCCATTTTTTTTTAAAATTAAAATTTCCCAAATCCAAATCTCACCTACGATTCACCATTTTATACAATCCAATTTATATATGAAGGTAAATAAATACTCAAATATATATATATATATATATATATATATATATATATATATATATATATATATATATATATATATATATATATATATATATTCTCAATAAAATAAAAGTAAAAATACTTCAATCAGACAATAAATTTCAACAAGATTTTTCCTAAGGAGAAATTTAGAAAATTCTACAGTACGCACAATTTTTTTTTTTTCAAACAAGAGGTTTCAGTTTCATTTTTCAACAAATGATTTCCTCACAATTATTTACTCAATTATTTTCTACAAAGAGAAAGCTACAAAAGTTTTTTTTTGAATCTCATCTTTTGTTTTCACTGTTTTCTCTACATATCCATAATTTCTTGAAATTTATACAAAAATCAACAAATCCTTGCAGAAAGAATACAGTAAACAATTTTTCCCGAGAAGAACAAGGATTTTAACAAAATGAAGTTTCTTCTATAGGTAATATAAAATATTTACACAGACATTCTTTTCCAAAGTAGACAAACAAAAATACACAGGAAAATACTTGTACTCTTGAAGCTTTGAAAATAAAATGCGGTTGGTGAAAAGTAGCTTTGCCTGTAGCTTCCAAAGCCCTTCCCAAACACAAAATCCCAAAATATGCCAAAATCTCAACCAGAGATATTCCAGAAATATACAACAATTCTCAAAAGCAATCACAATTTTTTTCTCAGAAGCAATTTTAACATAACACTATTTTTTCATTTCCTGTGAAGAAAAGGTAATCTTCTATTTTTCCCCAAATCCCATATAACATCTGAGAAAATTCTCAACAAGAAGCAATAAATTCACTAGCGCACATGTCAAGAAGAAAATATCTTCTAACAAATTTCCTGTAAATCTTTCTTTCCTCTTTTTCAAGATTTGCATGCTTGTTTCTAAATAATTTAAAATTTTCAAATTTCAAAATACATATTTCCCTTTTTCCTCATTTAATTTATTTATTTAACAATAAAAATACCATTTCCCACATAACAATTAATTTTAAATTTAAATCTCTTCACACAATAAAGGTAACTTTAATTTAATTAATTAATTTATTTAATTGAAATCAACAGTAAATTAAAGAATAATAAACTATCATAAAATTAACAAAATTTTCCTTTCAAAACAATTAATCCAAACAGGGACAAACAAGACCACCAAAGACTCCAAACTAAAACTGACAATATACTATGACTGGGTTTAAGACTAGACTAGGATAAACCATGTTACTACCTCCCAATCAACATTTCCATTGAGTCTTGACACGCTCAGACTTGAGTAACCAGGTGGAGTCGGTGTCATGTACCTACAATCCTGCAATCACACAAATGACATACATATATATAATCCATTGTACAAACACACTGTGCAAAGAAAATCATGAAAATCACAGGGCACTCGCAAGCGAGTGATGCAACTCCATTCTCCACAAAAATACACGTCACATCAAACTAAAAAATTAAGTAACAGTTAATCTACCATAAACATATATATAGCAATAACATTTGAAGGAAATATCTACGCTATTACAAGGCATGTCAGAAATTAATTATCACCATACAATGTATCATCATATCACAAAACGAATCCATTGTCGCTCAAAAGTCAGCGATCAAAATATCCAAACCAAAGTACCAAAGTCTAACAATGTGAAAAAATACTAACAAAAATCACAAGCAAAATGGAGGGGTACTACATCCTCCCCCCTAGGATCAGGATTGCTCCTGAAAGCCTGCGAACAGATAGGGATAAAGTTCCCTCATGCATGTCGCATCCTCCCAAGTAGCAGAAGCCTCATGGCTAGGATCCCATTGGACCCTCACCTAATCAACGTCTCGACCCCTGAGACCGAGCATCCAACACTGTAGAATGGCCACGAGCTCCAAAGTCAGCCGCCCGTCCTCTACCTGTAACGCATTCCAATCAAGTACATGAGAAATGTCGGGATGATATGGTCTAAGAACCGATACATGGAAAACATCATGAATACGTGACAAAATGGGTGGTAAGGCGAGTCAATACACCACAGGACCAATCCTCTCTAGGATCTCAAATGGCTCAACGAAACGAGGCGCAAGCTTAGAGCCTTTTCCATAACGGATTGGACTCTTTCGTGGTCACACTCGAAGAAACACTCTATCACCAACTGCAAACTATCAATCTATTCTATGTGCATCGGCATATTTCTTTTGCCTATCCTGTGCTACTATCAAATGTTCTCTAATACGGTCAACCTGTTGCTCCATGTCTCGAAGCATCTTGGGACCAAGTAACACTCTATCCTCAAGTCAATCCCAACTCAATGGAGTTCGACAAGGACAACCATATAATGCCTGAAATGGTGGCATACCTATGGAACTCTGATATCCGTTATTGTAAGCAAATTCTACTAAATACAAATAATCCTCCCAATGTGACTGTTGGTCCATTACATACATTCTAAGAATATCCTCTAATATTTGATTAACTCTCTCCGTTTGTCCATCGGTTTGAGGATGATACATTGAACTAAAGTTCAACTGTGTACCTAGAGCATGTTGCAATGAAGTCCATAGGGCTGATGTAAATATGGGATCTCTATCAGAAATAATCCCACGAGGAATCCCATTCAATCTAACTATGTCCTCCATGAATATCCTAGCTATGGATGAAGTGTTATATGATGATTGTACTGGTGAAAAATGAGCTACCTTAGTCAATTGGTCAATAGTTACCATAATGGCATCATGTCGATGTGATGACGTAGGTAATCCAACAATAAAGTCAACAAATATAATATCCCATTTCCATTCAGGAATGAGATGTGGCTGTAATAATCCAATGGGATGTTGATGCTCAGCTTTGACTCACTGGAATTCAAGACATCTCGATACATAGTCAGCAATATCACGTTTCATACCAGGCCAGAAATACAATTGTCGAAGATCCACATGCATTTTCTTAACACTTGGATGAGCTAAGTATGCAGCTCAATGTGCTTCAGTCATAATCAATGTATGAAAACCCTCAAGATGTGGTACATAGATATGACCTAAATGTCGTAATATACCATCTGGTTCAAGGATATACCCTGCAAATCGACCTTCTAAAGGTCTACCAGATTCAATCTCCGAATTTACTTCCTGATACAATCTATCAGTAGGAAGCGCTGCTAATATTTGACCTCTCAAATCTACTTCAAGAGTAGTAGCAGAGATCTCATGTCAACGAAAACTAAGAGCATTAGCCACTATGTTCTCTTTTCCTTGAACATATTTCACTTCAAAATCATATTCACACAAGAACTCCATCCATCGTCTATGTCTAGCATTCAAGTTAGGTTGCGTAAAAATGTATTGTAGACTATGGTGATCAGTGTGAAGTTCGAAATGGTGACCCAATAAGAAATGCCTCCATCGAACTAATGCATGCAAAACTGCAACAAGTTCCAAATCATGAGCGGGATAGTTTAATTCATGATCCTTGAGTTTGCGAGACTCATAAGCAATCACACGCCCATCTTGCATCACAACTGCTCCCAAACCCTCTAAGGATACATCCATGCAAACTACAAAATCCTTAGTAGGATCAGGAACAATCAATATAGGCGCATTAGTCAACTTTTATTTAAGTGTCTGAAAAGCCAGCTAACACTGCTCTGTCCAAACAAACTTCTTCCCTTTTCTCTAAAGAGAAGTAATAGGATGACCAATTCTAGAAAACCCCTGAACAAACTGTCTATAGTAACCAGCTAGACCCATAAAATTGTGAACTTCACCTACATTAGTAGGCACAGGACAATCTACAATAGCTTGAATCTTTGAAGGATCCACAACAATACCTTTTCCAAAAATCACATGTCCAAGGTATTTCACCTCAGTTTGAAAGAAGTCACACTTCTTTAGGTTCGCATACAACTGATTTTCCCTTAAACATTGCAATACCTGTCTCAAGTGCTCTTCATGTTCCTTCATGTTTCTTGAATAGATCAAAATATCATTGAGAAATACTAGGAAAAATCGATCAAGGTATGTATGAAAAAAACCATTCATTAATCTCATAAATACTGATGCTGCATTCGTTAACCCAAATGGTACTACTGTGAATTCATAGTGCCCATAACGAGTTCGGAATGTAGTTTTATGAATGTTTGCTTCAGCAATTCACAATTGATGGTAACCAGATTTCAAATTGATTTTAGAGAACACATTAGCTCCCTTGATCTGATAAAAAAGATCATCAATTCTAGGCAAAGGATAACAATTCTTAATCGTAACCTTGTTCAATTGACGATAGTCAATGCACAATCTAAGTGACCCATCCTTCTTCTTTACGAAGATGACAGGTGCTCCCCAAGGGGAAACACTTGGACAAATAAAACCCTTTTCTAATAGTTCCTCTAACTGGATACGAAGCTCCTCTAACTCCTGAGTGGTCATTCTATATGGAGCTCGAGAAATAGGCTCAACTCCAGGAACTAGGTCAACTCTAAAGTCAATATCTCTCTTCGGTGGCATTCCAGGTATATCATCAGGAAACATGTCAGCGAATTCCCTAAGAATAGGATGATCATCAAGAGATATCTCTCGACTCTCACCTTCTTCCAAATCAGTAACTGTTGTTGCAAATAGTTGACAACCTTGACGAAGACATCTCTTTAATTGCATAGCAGATATCATCCGCAAAGAGATAGGTCTTTGTATACCTATGATTTCCACTTTCACACCTAAATCATTAATGCAATTGTCTTAAGTTGAAAATCAATCACAACATGATGAGATGTTAACCAGTCCATACCTAAAACTATGTCATACGATCCTAAAGGTGTAACATGTAAATCCACTAAGGTAGTTAACGTACCAATTTTAAGTTCACAATTATGTACAAGGTTCTCTACTGCTACTTTCACCCCAGAGGAAAATTCTACTTGCCACTTACCGCCTTGCTTTACCGCCACAAGACCACATTGCTCAACGATGGTAGGTGAAATAAAGGAGTCGGTAGTTCCAGAATCAAAAAGAATGGAAACACTAACACCATGTAACTTACTTGAAGTCTCGACCACTGTGTTCTAGTGATCGGCTTGGTGGTTATCAACCACAACATAAACTGTATGTGATTGTCCTGCATCACCAACTGTAGGCTCAAACACTATAGGTCGAGGCCCAAAACTAGAAGAACCTCTCATTGGACACTGCCTAGCAATGTGTCCCTACTGACCACACGAGTAACAACCAGTGCCTCTACTGAATCCTCTACCACCCGAAGGTGCATTGGATTGTTGGAAACTACCTCTACTGACGGTAGACTGCGCACTCTAAGCAGGCTGATCCTGTCTGTTGCGCTTGTTGTGCCACCAGTTGTGATTCTTTCCTGTCTGCAGGCTATTACCTTGCTATGGTTGTGGATTATTATTCTTTTGAGGTGTTTGTTGCTGCTGCTGCCCACCCTTAGAGGGTGTCTGTTGGTTCCTAGAGGAACCCCCTATCTGCGCCTATCCACCCTGTGGACTAAAACTTGTTGCAGGAGCACTGCCTATCTGTACTCCTGTGTGACCATGTAATGCCATAACAAGATTCTCTTCCACTATATGAGCCTTCTTCACATCAACTTCCATAGTCTTTGGCTCAAAGACTCTGACTCCACCACTAATGCGGGCATTTAAGCCCCTGATGAAGTGTTGAACCAGCATAGATTCATCATCACCAACACCTGCATACTGCTTGAGTTCATAAAATCTACGTTCACATTGCTCAACAGATAGAGCCAACTGATGTAAATCATGAAACTCGTCAGCCCGTCGTTGCCTCCAGTGTTCCGATAGGAACCATGCTCTAAACCTCTCCAAGAACATCTCACAAGACATTGACCCAATATCTAAGTGGAGCTTCTGCTCCTCCAAGCACCACCAAGTAGAGGTGAATCCTCTAAGATGCATGATAGCGCAACTCACTCGAGTATTGCTACCATATGGGTGCATAGCAAAACATCTACCCAAGTCCAATAGCCAAGTCTCTACCTCTAAACCACCTCCTATACCATCAAAATTAGGAGGGCGTGCCCTCAACAAATCCTGCATGTGTCCTGCAGTAATAGCATCCTGATGTACTATATCATCTACTCTCCTTGGAGATCTATCATGCTCTCTAACTACTTCCTGATCAACTTCCTGTCTAGGTCCAAGTCGAGCTAGGACCTCCTCTAATGAAGGGCATAGCTGTGAACCCTCTACTCCTGACTGTTCAGGAATCTGTCCCTCATTCCTCTAATCCAACTGCTCTTCCTAATCACTCTAATGAGGGCTCGAAGGGGGAGTAACCTGAGGGATTGGCCCTCGGCCTCCACCTCAACCTCTACCATGACCTCTACCATGTCGCCTAGGCATGATCCTACACATAAACAATAACGAGTCTCAGATACTAATCAACCAAGGCTAACAGATAGCGACACTACATACTAGGTCAACCTAATGGGCTCGCGATTACCCAGAGCGTCTAGTGTTAGAACCTTGGCTCTGATACCAATCTGTAATGCCCCATCTTTTAACCTAAGGAATGATGCAATTGTCTATGAAAGTGAAATATTTTTTTTTTTTAAAGTGTTAATATTAACTTAATTAGTTGCATACATTCTCTAAGTTACACAACGTCACACTACTTGAGATTCCATAGAAGACTTTAGTATTTAGCATTGCATGTATTTAATTAACATAAACTTAAGATTAAACATTGCACAACATTTGAATTCCATTCATGATAGTATAAATTACAAATAATATTCTTACATTGCATTTGAAATAACATTACAATACTCATTCTTCAGATGAGCTAGATCAAATAATAGTTTACAATTACATATTTCAAATGTTCACCTCATAACAATTGAGGGATATTAGAAACACAAGATTTCCAATGATGCAATAAAGGAAGTACATATAAATATCCAAATACGAGCTCTCCACCATGAAGCTTTCGTTGCCATGATCATAAATTGGGGACCCAATGGAGTAACGTGCATGTTCCACCCAACCATGTGGTACCCATAGGTCCACCCCCCATGCTAGGAGATAGTAATATGGTTACCTAGACATAATATACTAACCCTAGACACAAGTACATACTTAACTGATGGTTACATTGCTTCCAGAATTAAGACAATCAAATATGCTAAGTTCACAAGGTAATCTGTTATTTTAGGTGGAGTGTCATCACAATGTTACAAAGGTTACCCTGGTGTTTCTTCCTAGGTTCCAGACCCCAAACTTGGGTTACCCTGATAACCTCTTACGAAACCCGGCCCCACATGAAAACTATTGCGGAATCGATTATCTTTTAAAGTAACAAGATACCGATTTGCCATTCTAGGCCTTCTCTACTTAATCTCAAGACTGAACTAGCTCTTGAGTCTTTAAGTGAGGCATATTAATCTAATTAAAGATTTTAATCTAACTAATGTGTTGTTTAGTTTTCAATGACTTACTAACTCTTTGTAAGTTACCCTAGCACCACTTTATGTGTTGGCCCTCACATAGAGCCACTCCCCTAAACATAACAAAGGAATCTAAGTTCCCCTGACTAAGGTAAACAAGGTGTACAAAAATACAACATATAATTCTACACTTTTCATAATGAACATCAATGTCTATGTTCATAAAACTAAGTGTCAAAACACCATGCAAAACCATGTACACAACCTTAGTCAACACAAGAATTCTACTTATCACAACTCCCACATTATACAACTTGTCTGGAAGACTTGTACATCTAAAACATTCCCAATTTTCCCAATAAAAGAAACACAATTTAAAGCAAATCAAAACATTGGAAATCTACATTAGGATTTACTAAATCCAATCAATCAAAATATGATGTACAAAATTAATATTCTAGAATTTAATTTATCTTCCATTCAATACAAAAATCAAATCTATAACTTGCTCAATATCATAACCACATATTATAACGTGATCAATATAAACTCAAGAATATCGGTTTAATTTAAGCATAAATAACTTGTCATAATAAATTAATTATTAAATATCTCATTAATGACACAAATATATTTCCAAATTTTCTTAGCACTAAATAAATATATAATTATAAGTATTATATATATATTATATATATATAATATATATTATATTTTTAATATATATTACATATTAAAATATATATATAATAATTATGCAAAATATAATTATTAATGCTAAAGGTATAAAATTAAAAATGCATAAATCAAAATTCACATGGCATTAAAATTAAAAGTTAGGGCTTTATGCCCTAACCCTGCGCAGGCCGCGCTGTGGGTAGGGCTACCTTCGCAGCCCGCCCCACAGTGCTTCGGCTCTAACATTTTTTTTTAAATATGTATAAAAATAAATTTATACAAAATAGAAAAATGGACGGCGATAATTTAATTCCATTTTTTTTTAAATTAAAATTTCCCAAATCCAAATCTCGCCTATACGACAATTCACCATTTTGCACAATCCAATTTATATATGAAGGTAAATAAATACTCAAATGTATGTATGTATGTATGTATGTATGTATGTATGTATGTGTATATATATATATATATATATATATATATATATATATATTCTCAATAAAATGAAAGTAAAAATACTTCAATCAAGCAATAAATTTCAACATGATTTTTCCTAAGGGGAAATTTAGAAAATTCTACATTACGAATAATTTTTTTTTTTTCAAACAAGAGGTTTCAGTTTCATTTTTCAACAAATGATTTCCCTCACAATTATTTACTCAATTATTTTCTACAAAGAGAAAGCTACAAAAGTTTTCTTTTGAATCTCATCTTTTGTTTTCACTATTTTCTCTACAAATCCATAATTTCTTGAAATTTATACAGAAATCAACAAATCCTTACAGAAAGAATACAGTAAACAATTTTTCCCGAGAAGAACAAGGATTTTAACAAAATGAAGTTTCTTCTACAGGTAATATAAAATATTTACACAAACATTCTTTTCCAAAGTAGACAAACAAAAATACACAGGAAAATACTTGTACTCTTGAAGCTTTGAAAATAAAACGTGGCTAGTGAAGAGTAGCTTTTCCTGTAGCTTCCAAAGCCCTTCCCAAACACAAAATCCCAAAATATGCCAAAATCTCAACCACAGATCTTCCAAAAATATACAACAATTCTCAAAAGCAATCACAATTTTTTTTCTCATAAGCAGTTTTAACAGAACACTATTTTTTCATTTCCTGTGAAGAAAAAGTAATCTTTTATTTTTCCCCAAATCCCAGATAACATCTGAGAAAATTCTCAACAAGAAGTAATAAATTCACTAGCACACATGTTGAGAAGAAAATATCTTCTAACAACTTTCCGGTAAATCTTTCTTTCCTCTTTTTCAAGATTTGCATGCTTTTTTTTAAATAATTTAAAATTTTCAAATTTCAAAATACATATTTCCCTTTTTCCTCATTTAATTTATTTATTTAACAATAAAAATACCATTTCCCACATAACAATTAATTTTAAATTTAAATCTCTTCACACAATAAAGATAACTTTAATTTAATTTATTTATTTATTTAATTAAAATCAACAGTAAATTAAAGAATAATAAACTATCATAAAATTAACAAAATTTTCCTTTCAAAACAATTAATCCAAACAGGGACAAACAAGACCACCAAAGACTCCAAACTAAAACTAACAATATACTATGACTGGGTTTAAGACTAGACTAGGATAAACCATGTTACTACCTCCCAATCAACATTTCCATTGAGTCTTGACACGCTTAAACCTGAGTAACCAGGTGGAGTCGGTGTCATGTACCTGCAATCCTGCAATCACACAAATGACATACATATATATAATCCATTGTACAAACACACCATGCGGAGAAAATCACGGAAATCACAGGGCACTCGCAAGTGAGTGATGCAACTCCATTCTCCGCACCAATACATGTCACATCAAACTAAAAAACTAAGTAACAGTTAATCTACCATAAACATATATATAGCAATAACATTTGAAGGAAATATCTACGCTATTACAAGGCATGTTAGAAATTAATTATCACCATACAATGTATCATCATATCACAAAACGAATCCACTGTCACTCAAAAGTCAGCGATCAAAATATCCAAACCAAAGTACCAAAGTCTAACAGTGTGAAAACATACTAACAGAAATCACAAGCAAAATGGAGGGGTACTACATTTTTTTACCATCCAACTTATCTCCAAGTTAGCATTTCCATCTTTGGTGTAGACTATGAAGCTATAAAGGAAGGTATGTAACCATATGATGAATTAAAGAATAGAAATACATAAAAAAATATTAGAAATGATGCATGTATGCCTTGCTATATAGTGTGAGAAATAATATTCCTTAGGCATCCATGAGAATAAAGTGGTTGAAAGAAAGGGCATAAATGTCTACTCTTTAAAGAGATTTCGGTTGGAATAAAAGAAAGTGAATCCCTCATTAGAATTTTTATAATTACAAATATTTTAGGGAGCTTGTCCCTCTTACATTCAAATTAGTTTCTTCCAAATATTCATTTCCCTCATTATAATCTATAGAATTAGAAATATTTTAGGGATCTTGTCCCTCTCACATTCGACTTAGTTTCTTCTAAATATTTATGGAATGTTACCTTGTTGCCCACAAATTTATAAGCTTTATTCCTTGCCTAAAGTGTATGATGTTTACTATTTCATACCACCTATCGAGATATTTCCCATCCTCTAATTTTATTCTATTTAATATCTCCCCTCTTTTATTTTTTCCTTTTCTTTTTCAATCTTCATTTCTTATATATATACTTTTAAATCATGGTTCAACCATATTTTTGTAATTACCACAAACAATCAAATTTTATATCTTCTTTACACATCCTATCACTAGACTAGAGGGAACTACATATACCCTATTATGAAGAATTTCACCAGTAATATGTTGAATGATCAATAAGACTAGAAAAATATCCATGTGAAAAATAAAACAACAAAAAAATTATTTGCAAGAACAAACCAAACAAGTTAATCAATCTCCACAAGCTTCTAGAGGAAGAGAAAATTTTCATCCAAGTTCAAGTGATGAGTTTTGTTTGTAAACTAAATGAGCTCAAATCATGGTCACAAGGGAAATTACTATTGTCATGGAAGTGTGCACCCTTGTTGAGCTGATAAAATCACTTAGCCACCTCATGAAACATGGGATGATCTCCCTGGGTGTGGGCTTAAAAGATGGAAATCAACCTCCAAAGAGAGCTAGTTTCCTTGATGCTTTGCATAATCTTGAGTTTCTCTTAATCTAACATAACTATTTATGTCTTGGAAAATGGATCTAGAGGACTAAAAATATGTACCTAAAACTATGTATAGTGATGCACTTGAAAGATTAAAGATTAAATGTTTATATTCTTTTGCATAAAATGATCAATGAAAAGATATATTTTTGTCACACAACTCTGCTATTTTACCTTATGTTCTAAGCTATTTTCCTAAAATGTGACCTATCTCTGCTGATTTAGGAGGAAAATGAGTTCTTCTCACAAATGAATCAACTAATCTAAGTATTTTATAACTAGAAACCAACACATAATGAATAAATTTTCAAGTTTTTTAGGTGTTTAATCATGCATGATTAAGCTGTTTTAGTATAAAAACACAAGAAAATACATATAATTAATCAACACATAACATCAAATAGTATAATGAAGGTGAAACTTGTTTTTTCATTGATAAAGATGCTTTAAAATTTTACATATATTCTAAAATATGATTTGATTTGATTAAAAATGCTTGAAATATAAAATTACATGTTGTTTTCAGCCTCAAGAATTGAATAAATCTTGAGTTACAATACACTTATTTTGTTGGAAGATCTTGCGAGAGCTACAATACTTAGCCAAAACTATGAGAACTACTTTAAATGAGGACTAGACGTGCCTTTCATCCTTCAAATTGCATTCTCAAAAGATGGAACATGTCTTCTAAAGATAGAATGACAAGTGTCCATCTCTTGATAGGGTCAAAATTTCCCTATCTTGGGCACCTAGCTACTGCTCCTAGATACATGATGTTGATGTTTTTTTTTTTTGAAGACTTCCTTGATTACCTTTGACTTAATCCACCAAAGAAGGCTCCTAGATGCTTGGGAAAGTGTTATGATTTACTCAACTACCCCTAGATATTCTCAATTACTATCCAAGTTACCCAAGATATCATATATTTTCCCCGTCTATTTTCTAACTCACCAAACTACCCCTAGATGTCCTCAACTTATGCCAACCTTATTAAATTATCATTATATCCTTGCAAGTATTCATAACTCCTCAGTGCATACTCATAGGGAGTGTGTAAAAGGTCTTGGAAATGATTAAATTCCCTAGGAGGGCATGGGATGTCTTTTAGGATAAGTATTTGACATCTTCTTCAAGGAATTTTCAAATTCATATTTTCATTAAATACAGACACTACAATTTTAAAATTATCTATGTGTTTAGGTAGCTTGATAAGTCTCTTGAAATATCTATCTCTTGAATAATGTCTTCAAATATAAACTATATTCACATTGTCATGTGTTCACTTCTTATTTTGATCTATTACTCTGGTACCTTGCAACTCAATATGCTCCTAGCTACCCTAAGATCCTTAGTAGGACTGTCCCCTTAAAAATTTCTTATGACTGTCATAAAAAATGAAAATTCTCATGTATCCCCTATCTTCTTATTCATCTTGTCTTAAGGGATTTTTTCCATGCTTCTTTGTTCTAATTCCTCACATAAACCTTGTTACAATAGGTTTGCAAATACATTGTGTATGACCAGAAAATGAGATGTAAATCAGCATGAATTAAGAATAGCAAGCACTAACTATTATAATTCAAGAAAATATTAATCTAATCTAACAATGAAGCACAATACCACATAGAAATAAATAAATCAAAGCAATACCTTCCCTCCTATGTCATCATTGAGTTTATCTCCATTATTCTTCTTTATCTTACTTTTGCTCTTAGGAATTATGTGTGCACTATATTGCTTCAAGATAAATTGATAATGATAACAAAATGTCAAAGATTTGCGGTTAGCCTTCGAATGGGAGTGAAGGTTTATTTTATAGAAAAGGTTGATTTGGATGGACGATCAAGATCAAAAGAATAACTGAAGAGATCAAGGGTGGAGAATCAATGAGAGGAATTGATTGATTAGTTAACTGACTATAACTAGTTGCATGATTTTAGCTAACTGTTTTCATGAATTAGTTAAGGGAATTTATTGCTTCATTAACTCACACTGAGTGGGAGTGAACTGATTTGATTGATCAATAGACTAAAATTGATTAGTCATGTAGAGTGGAAGAAAGTGTTCATTAAGAACGAGGTGTCTAAATGCATGAGTTTAATAATTAATTAAATGAATTAATTATTAAAGGAATATGCAAGAATAAGTTAATAAATAAAATATTTAATTTTATTATTGAAGAGTGGATAATATTGATAGAATATAGGATAATTAAATAATTAAAGTAATTATTTAATTTTGAAAGTGGGAAAAGTGGATAATTAAATAATTAAAGGAATTATTTAATTCAAAAGGGGATAATGAATTATTAATTAAATAATAAGAATTTATTAATATTTAATTTTGAAGAATAAGAATAATTAAAGACGTAATTAAATAAATAGGATTTATTTAATTAATTAGGATAGAATAAGATTAAAGTAAATTAATTAAATAATATTAAATTATTTAATTAATAATAGAATTTGGAGTTAGTGATAGTTAAATAATATAATTATTTAATCATATGAATGATTATTAGTGTAAAAGTGTTACTTGTAGGCTACGACAATTTTGAATATCTACATTTTGCTTGTTTTTGATACAATGTGATTTTTAAGCATTATGTCAAAGAAAAATCAAAAAACATGTTCAAAACCTACTCCAGTATGCGTCGGTGACAGCAGGATAGTTTGGTGCCCCCTTTAGAAATTTGGCAAAATTCCAACAAAAATAAAAAAAAAATGGAAATTTTTTTGACAAGATGATTTGATATGTTTAAGTGCGTAGACGAAAAAAACTAGGTTTATAGGTCAATTTGGTCAACCATATTAGTGATTTAAGTATATTTCTAGTGTGTCCAGTTATGAAGGAGGGTCCATTAGGTCATGGAAGGTCTATAAATAAGTTTGGGTGGTCATTTTCCTCATTTGTGCATTATTATTTTGAAAATTTGAGAGGAGAGGAGTGAGCATTTGGAGTAGAGCAATGGAGCTATGGCGAGAATTCTGGAGGCTTCTCATCATGGTTGGTGCATGGAGACTTTTGAGTGGCCAAAGGGATCAGGTGACATAGTATGTACCCCTTCCTGCTTTTGATATTTTTTCATTTTTGGCTAGATTTTAGGGCATGAAAACTGAGCAGCGAATGTAGTGCTAAATTTTGTTCCACATTCGTAGTCATGAATGCCATGATCATTAAGTTTTGCACTACATTTTTCAAAATGCATCACATTTTTTTATGGTACCACAATCATCTATGAGCCACAACTATTTTAAGGCCGCAAGTGTATTTTGGCACAACGTGTAGGATTTAGTACCGCATGTGTATTTTAGTGATGCAATTTTAATACAATGCACTGCATTTTTTATGTTGAGGTGCAACTGACTGTTTATTAATTAATTTCAAGGCTCAAAAAGTCTAATAGGTTTAGCTAGGTGCCATGATTGATGCAACGTGTTGTTTGAATGCAAGTGAGGCTGCTACCATTGTATACTCAAGAGACTCGGCTATCATCTATGGTGTTATGTGATCATTTGACACAACAAAGAGAGCTACTCCACACTCTTAGATTGTATTATGTTACCTTCATGCCTGAGATCAAGGCTAACAGGGGGTTGATTATAGTGCTAGCGGAGAGATGGTACTCAAAGACCAACTCATTTCATCTACCTACTAAAGAGGCAACAGTTACCCTAGAGGATGTACATGGTGCATCCTTCATATCCCCATTCACGCTGAGAGAGTAGTATATGACCTTAATTCTGGATTGGTTGTGATACAACAATGTTTAAACACTAATGACCTTAGTGTAGAGAAGTATAAGATTAGGTGGGACACCCCAATAGACATATATGAGTTCCTGATCATCGTAGTTTGCATTGTTATAGCCAAGGACTTGATACCAGATTGGTGAGGAAATGAGTTTCTAGAAGGATGGGGTTGGATGTTGGCCAACATGATGGATGAGAGTACATTTTATGCTAGGGGCCCTTGTGTTTTATCGATGTTGTACTTTCAGCTTCATGGTGTTGCATATAGAGGGGCCTATTCTATCGGTTGTGGGGTTACTTTGCTCTATATGGGTATGGGAGGACATTGTTGTGTTTAGGCTAGTTTGTGTGAGAGACCTTCCTCTAGGATTTCCTTATGTATTCATGTATGGTGGTGCAATCACTTAGAGACATGTTGGAGATGTGGGATACTAGCACCATAAGATAGATTTTCTATTTGGTTTCACTTGGAGGCCATACAAAAAGTGTGCACCTAGGGATGATGACACAAAGCATCTTCCTTATTATAGATAGACTAGATATTTGATTGGTCATACATTTCAAATTCAGCATATCATCAAGAGACACTTATATTAGAGGATGTTGTGATAATTTGGGGAGCGACAAGGTGTTCCCATTGGTATTGTCATGTTTGCTAGAAATTGGGGTCCTACCTTCAATCCACGGGTCACATTTCAAGATTTTGACTAGCTGCAACCTATTTAGTGGGGTATTGGACCAAATGTTGTAGATGCAGGCATCACACCAGATTATGATTCCTAGTGGTTACAGCATAAATCAACTCCATTTATAGATCTTGTAGTGCCAGTTCCTTGAGAAAGACTAGGAAGAGGACCTAGAGGTAAACTAAGGGGGAGGGGGAGGGGGAGGGATGATAATGGAGGGAGAGGCTAAGGTAGAGGGGATGATGGAGGTGATAACAAAGGACATGGAGGTAGGGATGGAGGCAAGGGTGGTAGGAGAGTTAAAGGTAGAGTGCCACCGGTTATTCTCACATGCTTAGCACCCATCAAAGAGTTGGAGGTGAGGGAGAAGTATGCATGGGTGGAGGATGCTTCCCAATAGGAGCAAGATATGCCTGATGTGAGGGTTTAGAAGGAGGAGGAGGTTGCTCAAGAGGAGCATGATATGAAGGTAGATGTGGGGCTCCACAGTGTCCCTATTAGGGAGGCTATCTGAGATGTGTTGGAGGAAGAGGTTGAGGTTGGAGCACTGGATGCATAGGTGGTTACACTGCAGGCACAAACCTATGCAGGCTTTACAGGAACAACTATAGGTTACAAAAGAATAGGTCGCATAGCTGATTGTCAATCAAGAGACCACAATTATTAGGGTACAAAGGGTTGATCAGTGGTCTTTGAGTTTTATCAAGACTATGAGTGGTCTCATAACAAATCTTGGATGACAGCTATATCAAGTCGGTTGGGCGACTGGGTATTACAGAGCATTGTATGAGGATGTGGTGCCACCTTCATAGAGGGCACCCAGTAACACTCAAAGCAGGTCACACTCATAGAGGTTAGTTAGTAGTGGGGGAGTATCTATACCTAGGAGGTTGCCTTATCCACCACTACGATCGCATAGAGAGTAGGATCAGCCTAGGCCATCAAGATCGGGTCTAAGATAGGACATGTTGACCCCCATAGAGGATAGGGGTAGCTCAAGATAGACTGATTGATTTTGTATTTGGACATTTGTATTTTTTGATCAAGTCTATGAGCTCTATTTTTCACAAACATTTAGTTTTGTACTATTCCACGATTTATATATATATGAGATACATCATTTTTTATGTTGACTACATGATGTCTATTTGTTCTATATGCATGTTTCTATTTGATGTGAGCTAATGCATTTTATTTTTATGTGATAGTTCCTATATGATGTGCATATGGATTATGATGTATGTTTATGCTTATGTATGGATGGATGCACATGATATTGATTTATACTTATATGTAGGATGTTGTGTATGGATACCTAATGCTTATGATCTATGATGGGATTGATATGCTTACATGGCCTATATGCTTATGATATGTTATTCAATGTTTTCTATGATGCTATGTGGATGATGATTCTATGAAATACAATGCAATCTATCTATTTTTTGTATTTTTATGTGATATGACTAACCTAATATGCATATGATTATGATGTATATGAAATTATAACATGATTATGGATGCGGGATGATGGAACTGATGCATTTTTTTGTGTGTCATAGCATGCCACCAAAATTATTGTGAGGATTGATTGAAGAAATGTTAGCAAGAAGAAAATTTAGTAAGAGGTGAAGAATAATTAGATGGACTGTCCATCCAAATCGATATCGTTGTATGATTGATAGATTTTTAGCTTTAAATAGTGCACAATTATCATCATGGGGTATTTTATTATAAGACAAATGGATGTATACAAACCAAAGCATGAATTTCAATGGTGGAATCTATTTCCATTTGCCTAAATATTTTGATATACGGACAAGTGGATTTATGTACACCAAGTTGAGATAAACCTTGGTGATGTCAATATCTATTTTCAAGAATAATACACAATAGGAAAGGACCTTGTTGATCATGATGTAAGAAAGTGTTAGCTGGACTTTAACTTGCATAGGATGTTTTGAATGTGCCAAATGGAGCCCCAATCACACACAAGGAACTTAGCTACCCTAGTAGCATAGGATGTTTTGAATGTGACGAAATGTTTTATCGAGTAGCATAGGAACATGAGAGAATATAAATCAAAGAAAAGGGTAAGACTTAACTAGACCAAATGATTCAACAACCATTTATATCTTCTTACCAATGATGAGTGTTTGTAGATAAGATTATGTCTATTTTTGGGGATGAAACATCTCATATAAGATGACTGATCTATTTTAGAGGATGCAACAACCTGCATATAAGACAATTGATAGTTGATAAAGATAGGTATATTACATTGATAAATAAGTAGGTAATTTATTGGCTAGGTTAAAGGCTAGTTTGATAGTTTTGTCTGGTGTTTCATGATTTTTTAAGCTCATTTTTTGTAGGATATTTTGTGTGTGTCTTATCAAAGTGTCATCCTTGACAAAGAACAATTTATTATGGGATGTGGATTGTGATGGGGGTAAAGTTTATTATGAAAGGTGGATTATGGTAGGTGATAGTGATAAAATCCTCTTATACCATGTCAAAGATCTTGTCTAAAAATCTAGGTCAAGGATTGCCTCCAGTTAGGTATAGGACTAGTTATTATGGAAAGGATGGATATGGAAAGTGGGTGACATTGGATTTCAACCATTCTCAAGTCATGAGAGGAGAGAGATTTTTATTATGAAGGACCCTATACTTGGTTTGTTATGGTGGAATATGATAGAATAATAATAGATGGAAGACCAAAAGACCAACTACACATGTTGGTTGTTTTCTAGGTTTTCACCATGGTACTTATCTAAAGCACCACCAAAATGGTTTTCACTATTGGAAGGGATTATTTCTCTTTACTTTTTCTTTTTCTATTTTATTTTTTATTTTTTGATCTTAAGGATTTTAGACACTCATGTATAGTACTTGCAAAGGTGCATGCTATTGATAGGTTCAGGTAGTGGTTCACCTTCAAGAGTAGCTAGATGATAAGTGCTAGATCCATATGTTGTATAATGATATAGGGACCCAACTAGTTAGGTTCAAACTTTCTTGGTTTTTCTTGCTCTAGTTGATTCTTCAGGTTCTCTTTTTGGACAAGGTCACCAATGTCAAACTATCAAACTCAGACTCTCTTTTTGTATCTATGACAAAGATAATTTTGGTAGGCTTGTAAATGGAATATGTAGTTTTTCATCTCTCATTCAATAACTCTAGCTCATGTAATCTTGATATCCAATAATCTTCATTGATTAATTGTTGTATACTCTCAATGATGGTAACTTGACCTTGATCGAAAGGATTACTTTAGAACCAAAGACAATGGAATAGGGTGTGGAACTAGTAGGAGTATGGATGCTTGTGCAGTAAGCCCATAAGGTTGGGTTTAGTTAAATATGCCAGTCTCAGACAACATCATTGACAATCTTTTTTAAGATTTTTATGATGGTTTTATTTAAAGCCTCCACTTGAGCATTACCCTAGGGATAATATGGAGTGGAAAAGTGATGTGGAATTTGATATTTCTCACATAATTCTTGGACATCCTAGTTCTTGAAAGGATGCCCATTATTCATGACAATAGAAAGGGGAACACCATCCCAGCATATGATGTAGTTTAGAATAAATTTTGCAATTTTCTTATCGGTGATGTATGTCATAAGAATGGCTTCAATCCATTTAGTAAAATAATTAGTTACAGTAATGATGAATGTATGGCCATTAGCATATGTAGGGTGTATCTTTTTGACAAGGTTGAATCCCCATTGAGAGAAGGGCCATGGTGATGTAACTAGGTGTAGTGCATGTACGAGGTCTCCATGTATCTGGCATTGTCAACATTTATTTACAAAGTGGTATGGATCACATTCCATGGTCAACCAGCAATATCTTATTCTCATGATCTTCTTAGCTAAGGTAGGACCACTAGCATGAGCTCTACATATACCTCCATGTACCTCGTGCAAAGTTGTTTATGTTTCTTTCACATCGAGACATCTAAGTAGGGTACTATCTAAAATATGACAATATAAGGTATCAATGATGATAACATATTTAGAGGCTTATCAGGTAAAGGATTTTCCTTGAATATTCGATAATTCAGGAGGAAGGAACCAAAAAACTAAAAAAGTGCTTCTTTCCAAATTCGTACTACTCTCTACTGACACTTTTTGCAAGTTTGCATTCTAAGTTGGCATGGTCAAATGGTGTTGAGTTGACCAAAACTAAGAGAGGTTAATGTGGATGGGTGTCATATGGAATTGTATGTGTAGAAAAAACATTTTTAGGTGCCACAAGCTCTAAGAACCACTCCATCACAGTTTGGAAATTTTTTACTCTTAGGGCTCTTAAGAGACTATGATAGAATAGTTCACTTTGAAATGATCAAGTGAGTTGGAGAACAAATGGATACCTTCCCTACCATTTAGATTTCCACTTGGACATGGTTGCACAATCAGTTTTGGTCTAGGAAGTAGAAAATAAAAAAATATGTTTGTTTCCAAATTTGCACTACTCTCTACTAACACTTTTTGCAAATTTCCATTCAATAATGGCATGGTCAAATGGTGTTGATTTGACCAAAAATGAGAGAGGTTTATGTGGAGGGATTACATATGGACTTGTACATGTAGAAAAGACATTTTTAGGTTCCACGAGATTTGAGAACTACTTCGTCATAGTTTGGTAGTGTTTTGCTCTCAAGGCTCTTGAGAGACTATGATAGAATAGTGCACTCTGAAATGATCAGGTGACTTGGAGAACAAAGAAATATCTTCTCTAGAATTTAGCTTCCCACTTGGATGTGTTGGCACAATTGATTTTGGTCCAAGAAGCACAAAACAAAAAATATGCTTCTTTCCAAATTTGCACTACTTTGTACTAACACTTTTTGCAAGTTTTCATTCAATGATGGCATGGCCAAACGATGTTGAGTTAACCAAAAATGAGAGAGGTTTATGTGGAGGGATTCCATATGGACTTGTACATGTAGACAGAACATTGTTAGGTGCCACAAGCTCTGAGAACCACTCTATCATAGTTTGGAAATTTTTCGCTCTTAGGGCTCTTAAGAGACTACACTGGAGTAATGCACTCTAAAATGATCATGTGAATTGGAGAAAAAATAGAGCCCTTCCCTAGAATTTAGCTACCCACTTGGACATGTTTGTGTAATTAGATTTGGTCTAGGAAGAACAAAATAAAAAATATGTTTCTTTCCAAATTTGCACTACTCTTTACAAACACTTTTTGAAAGTTTACATTCAATGATAGCATGGCCAAATGGTCTTGAGTTGACAAAAAGTGAGAGGTTTATATGGAGGGATTCCATATGGACTTGTACATGCAGAAGAAATATTGTTAGGTGCCACAAGCCTAAGAAGCACTTTGTCATAGTTTGGTAGTTTTTTGCTCTTAGGGCTCGTAGGAGACTACATTGAAATAGTGCAATCCAAAATAATTAGGTGACTTGAAGAATGAAAATAGCCCTTCCTTAGCATTTAGATTCCCACTTGGACGTTTTGGTGCAGTCAGTTTTGGTCTAGGATGCACAAAACAAAAAATATGCTTATTGCCAAATTTGCACTGCTCTCTACTAACGTTTTTTGCAAGTTTCCATTCTAAGTTGACATGGCCAAATGGTGTTGAATTGACCAAAAATGAGAGAGGTTTATTTGGATGGATGTCATATGGAATTGATGTGTAGATGAAACATTGTTAGGTGTCACGAGATCTGAGAACTACTCAATCATAGTTTGGAAATTTTTTACTCTTAGGGCTCTTAAGAGACTACATCAGAACAGTGCACTCTAAAATGATTAGGTGACTTGGAGAACAAATATAGCCCTTCCCTAGTATTTAGCTGCCCACTTGAATGTGTTGACATAGTCAATTTTTGTCTAGGATGCATGAAACAAAAAATATGCTTATTGCTAAATTTACACTACTCTCTATTGATGCTTTTTGCAAGTTTTCATTCTAAGTTGGCATGGCCAAACGTTGTTGAGTTGACCAAAAATAAGAGAGGTTTATGTGGAGGGATTCCATATGGACTTGTATCTGTAGATGAAAATTGTTAGGTTCCATAAGCTCTAAGAACCACTTTGTCATAGTTTGGTAGTTTTTTGCTTATAGGGCTCTTAAGAGACTACATTGGAATAGTGCACTCTAAAATGATCAGATGACTTGGAGTAAGAGAAAATCCCTTCCATCTCATGAGCATGAATGCTCCACTTAACACATTACATCTAAGTGGTGGTTATAGGGGTGAAGCATTTGGAGTTCTTAGGAGGTCATCCATCCCAATACTACTTTGACTCATGTGTGCTTAATCATGGATTTCCCCCAAGATCAAGCCCTACAAGGATTCCTAAGCTATTGGAATTGGATTTATCATTGATAATTGAGCCATATCCCATTTGCAAACCCACCCACCAATGGAAGGCTTACTGCTATATGCTCTACTTCAATTATTTTCTGAACAAAGTAGAGTAACTAGAATTTCTTTCATTCCCTCAATCTTCTTTCTTCTCTTATGTATCCATTTAATTACCACCTCATTGGATGTGGAATAGGTGTAAGTCCAAATCCACTTGGTGGGTGAGGGAAAAAAAATTGATCTTTACATGCTCAACCCATGTATGCATTCCCTAGGGAACTCTATGGTAAAGCACACTTGAGTTGGAGTAGTGTTGGGATGGGTGATCTCTTGGGAAGTTTGGATACTTCATGCTTGTTAGGAATGACTAGATGCAAAGGGTGCTAAGTCGACCATTCATGCTCATAATAGATTGAGTCTTAGGAACCACTACTAATAAAATATGGGTCAATGATTATAACTCAAAAACTGCACAATTGAATCTTGATAACACATCGCATTATATGTTTTTAGTGTCAAATTTTCTACTTGATTAAAAGCAAAGAGTAACCCCTAGACATTTTCTCTTTTTAGAAATTAATTGACAAAGTTAATTATTATTATTTTTATATTCCATATGTTGGATTTTTAGGCTATAGATACTATTCAATACATAGTCCAATTAAAGCTTGACAAACAACTAGATACTTGGGAGAGATATTGCATCATGCATTGTTTTGACATTCCAAAAGGACTATAATTTCCAAAAATGGTAGGTATTTGTATATCCCTCTTTTTGAAAGTAAATGGAACATGGTCATGTTAGCATAGACATTTTGTTTTGTAATCAAGGTTCTCTTTATGGGTTCATAGATATATTATCTCTGTAGGAAGCATCTTTATATGCATTCCATAATGATTCTATATGGTTACAATTTTGATATTCTTGTAATGTCATATTATTTTTCTTGTAGTTTGTTTCACTCCATAAAACGTAGTAGTTTTCTCATGGTTTAGTATGAAGAATCTATATAAATATGACCCATAACAATCTCATCAATGGTGTCTTGGTCAAAACCATAACCATCATCATAGGGATTATATTGTTGGTGTCTTGGTTGAAGGTATAGATTGATTTAATTTGGTATGAATGGGATATTTAGGCTTGATTTAAGAGTTTAAGAATGAATTAAGGTTTGGGTTGGATTAATTGGGATAGGGATATATGGACTAAGGTTATTATGGACTAATTTTATAACATTATTTTGAATCTTTCTTGATGAAAATATGTGATTTGTTAATGAATTATAAATGAAGTATGGTATGCTCTATTGTTGAAACACACTAAATTCTTTGAATGCTTAGAAAGTAGTGTATCTTACATTTAGCTCTTTTGAATATATGGCTATCATGTTGCATGGTGTACTTATCGGCATGAAAAAATGAAGTCAAAAGAATGGATTTGTATATGTATTGTTGTATGAAAATTTGCATTTCATGTCATTTATTTTGATGCACTAATTTCAAAAGGAAAATTCAAATTGAAATATCCATCATTGCTAAAGGAGAAATCCAACTTTATTGAAAGGATAAAAACCATAATGAAACTATACAAAATAAGGATGTTAGAAGATCAAGGAATCAAAGGTTAAAGGATGTTGCAACTATAGAGACTAATGATAAAGGGATCAAATTTGGTGAAGCTTCCCAAGGCAAATAAATTTAGCAGCAGTATAACATGAGTGAAAATGATATGTAATTCATAAAATATTTAAGTGCAAGATTACAAGAAATCAATAGATATAACATGCTATTCATCATAGCTCAATCATTATAAAGTGATTATGCATTCAAATTTTAAGTTTCAAAGTAGGAAAACATGTACACAATGAATAAAATATATCAAATATCAATTTTTATATATAAAAGTGTAGAGTAATTGTGTATGTACATATACAAATTTGGCATATATGTCAACTCAAAAAAATATTTACAAAATGTGGAATATGTCATCACATGGTCTATATACAATGTATATCTCAAAAAGCTATGCCATATCAAGAAAATCCTAAACTTATGGTGGATAATCAAAATGCAGCCTCTTCACGCCACCTAATGTATGAGAAGTTGGTTGCATAAAAACAATTTGAACTATAAATTAGATTAATTAGCTCAATGGTAAATAACTTGGACTACTAAATAGAAACTTGTCTACTATTTTTTATAACTTTCAAAGTAACATGTAATCACTAGACTAAACTATAAATTAAAGTCAAATTCAATTCTTCATTACCTCAAGCCTATGTTTTTTACTAACAAATGCTCAACAAATGATGGTCCCTTAGGGCAATTAGAAGTCCTACCATGTTGAAATGGTAAAGGATCCACATATGTGGATGGGGGAATACTCTATAAGAAGAAAATTAAAATTGACAAAATTAATATATAATTTCTAACAAATAAACATAAACTAAACATACATATATCTAGAAACTTATATATCTACTAGATATAAAAAACTATATACCCAAATTGGTGATGCAAATAAG
Organism: Sequoia sempervirens; assembly: GCA_007258455.2. Lineage (NCBI taxonomy): Eukaryota > Viridiplantae > Streptophyta > Pinopsida > Cupressales > Cupressaceae > Sequoia > Sequoia sempervirens. Next base: position 147,856,641 of record VDFB02105785.1, read on the forward strand.
ATTGTTTGAGAAATCACCATGGATGCAGTAACATCAACTTCTTGTACATTAAACATGGCAATAATTTAAGACTACAAATGTATTTACATATAACCATAATATACTTGAAATTGACATCTAAATCACTACAATGAGTTATATAAGTTCTAACTAAACTAATAATTCAATTAAAATTTAGTTTAATTACCTTTCAACTGACTTGTTCTACAAATGGCGGTCTTTGAGGATGATCAGGTGTTTTGGCATATGACATGGTAAAAGGTTATGATATTTCTATTAGGATTCAATCATGTAGTATTTGAGTCAAACTCATTGACCCATGTTTCATGAGTAGTGGTTCACAAGAACCCATCTCTCATGATAATGAATGGTCCACTTAGCACTAATTGCATCTAGGTGATGCTCACAGAGGTGAAACACTGGGCCGTCCCGAGAGGTCACCCATCCCAGTACTGCTCCAGCTCAAGCACACTTAACCATGGAGTTTTCCCCAAGGTTAAGCCCACTTAGCTTGCAACCCCATTTGCAAAATCTTTAGCAAGTGTTGTGCCTCATGAACCATTCATTATAGATCCCCTTTAGCTCATCAATTGATAAGTAGGAGGTATTTTCCACAGCGTGTCAAATTATGATATTGCTATCAAGATTCAACCGTGTAGTATTCAAGTCAAACTCATTGACCCATGTTTCATGAGTAGTGATTCACAAGAACCCATCTCTCATGATAATGAATGGTCCACTTAGCACTCATTGCATCTAGGTGATGCTCATAGAGGTGAAACACTAGGGCATCTCGGGAGGTCACCCATCCCAATACTACTCCAACTCAAGCATGCTTAACCATGGAGTTTTCCCCAATGTTAAGCCCACTTACCCCATGGTTAAGTGCACTTGAGCTGGAGCAATACTGGGATGGGTGACCTCCTAGGACAGCCCATTGTTTTACCTCTGTGAGCATCACCTAGATGCAATGAGTGCTAAGTGGACCATTCATTATCATGAGAGATGGGTTCTTGTGAACCACTACTCATGAAACATGGGTCAATGAGTTTGACTTGAATACTAAACAGTTGAATCCTGATAGCAATATCATAATTTGACACGCTGTGGAAAATATCTCCTACTTATCAATTGATGAGCTAAAGGGGCTCTATAATGAATGGTTCATGAGGCACAACACTTGCTGAAGGTTTTGCAAATGGGGTTGCAAGCTAAGTGGGCTTAACCTTGGGGAAAACTCCATGGTTAAGCGCACTTTAGTTGGAGTAGTACTGGGATGGATGACCTCCCGGGACGGCCCACTGTTTCACCTCTATGAGCATCACCTAGATGCAATGAGTGGTAAGTGGACCATTCATTATCATGAGAGATGGGTTCTTGTGAACCACAACTCATGAAACATGGGTCAATGAGTTTAACTCAAATACTACATGGTTGAATCCTGATAGCAATATCATAATTTGACACGTTGTGGAAAATAGCTCCTACTTATCAATGGTAAAAGGTGTCACATCACTCACATCTAGAGTACACTAAAAAGTAAAATGAGATCAAGATATAAATTAGTATGTATTAAATATATTATAATTTAAATGATATGCATACAATAAAAAAGTTTTACATGTACACAAAATGATACAATGTCTAGGCCAAATTTAATGGCCAAAATAGTACCATGATTTACTTCTCTAATTTCATTCTCAATCATCTTTTCATTCCCACTTAAATATACATTAGTAATGTACTATTTGTTATAATAATTTTAATTAAAATGCATTATGAAATAAATGTAAGTTTTACCTATACATAAGATTGTTGTTGATGCTCCTAATATCCAACCATGGATCGCTCTCCATATGTTCTTCCCTCGTATGTCTCTATGTATGTAGTACACACTACTACCTCATCTCCTCCATGTGTCACATCATGCACTTCATACTCAGTTGTGTCTAGAGGAGGCTCAATAGTATCTCCCATAGGACCTAGACATATATGACTACACATACTACAATGATGAGGCACACAAATATGTCTAGATGTTGATGATCCACCAATATCAACTGACCACTAGGAGTATCACTATTAGGTTCCTAGGAAAACTATGAGGACTATGTAATCAAATGGCTAAGAGACTATGCATTATGGTATTTGTGAAAAATGTCTGGATGGGCTACTCAAGGTGGGGGAGGAATATGAGGATGGACAACATATGGACCTTGCATCTAACAAATTTTCCCAGGTCTATCTTAGGGCATTCCCATACGTACTCCTTGAAAATGCCTAAAATCAAAATAGTTCACATGTTTGCCTAAAACAAGATTTGCATATAATTTGTGAAGAAAATAAAGAGGGACATTGAGATTGTTGTTGGGGGGTTTATCAAACACCATCCACCAATGATCCAAAAAATTTCCTTTTATGCCCTCATATGTGCACCATTCTATGGAAAAAATTTGTTTACATAAACCAACATGTTATCCAATTTTTGGGTTCACAAAATATTGGACTATATTGGCCTTAGATATTTCTAATTTTTAACCTCATCATAGCTCAAACCAGTACCATATTCCAACATCTTTGCATCTCTCCAATGTTGAAATTAAGTATACTACCTTATGATTTCTTGCACATGACTTATTATGGCCTCTATATTAGGTGTTATCGAATACAAATGCGGGTGGTGATGGTATATCTCAACAATATTCTTCAATTGAGTCATATTTATCTCAATTAAATTTTGAAATGGAGGAGGGTTTGGTGGAGAGTTTTCTCTCTCAATTTCTTTTTCCATTTAAACCCTGTTTAAAATTAAAATGTTTAAAATTAACATAATTTTAAACTAATCACTAAAATGTATAAAAAAACCTAATATATATGCTAAAAAATTAGATAAAACAATTAAAATGATCAAAAACACAAACAAAATCACTTTCCTCACTTTTTAATGTTGAAATTGGAAGGAAAATTGATAAATTTTGATCAAACTACAAAAAATGAATATATGCAATTCTTTGAAATGGATATCCATTTCAGAGAGATTTTTTTAATATTAAAAGGTCCCCAAAATGAATATCCATTTTGGAGAGCTTTTTCTAATATATGTGTAGCTCTCCAAAACAAATATCTATTTTGGAGAGTTTTTTATATTATAGAAAAAAAATTGAAGCAAATATTCATTTCAGAGAGCATTTTTTAAAATATTCTATATATGTCACCCAACATATTGATAATGTAATATATATTATTATTATATTATATTATTATAATTATAATTCCATATATATATATTAAATAATATTATTATAAATGTATTAATATATATTATAATATATAAGTAATAATATATATATTACATATATATTATATTATTATAACATTATAATAATAATTAGAATACATGTCTCATTCTCTAATAAATTATAAATATGTTTGTAACGGATATCCATTTTAGGAAGAATTATGAATATGCATTCTTTACAAGATCAAATATCTAATTTTGAAATAGTTGATATATGTCTCTCGACATATTAATATATATTAGTAATATTTATGTAATATATATTATTATTATATAATACATAATAATATAATAATATTTTATTATTATATAATATATAATAATATTTTATTATTATATAATAATATAATAATATATCATTATTATATAACATAACTGTTATTATAATATATATTATAATAACTATAATACATGCCTTGTTCTCTAATACATTATAAATATGTCAATAACAGATATTCATAATCTACAAGAGACGGATATCCATTTTAGGAAGAATAACAATTATATGTTCTTTATAATATCAAATATCCATTTTTTTATTTAATATCTAATATCTATTTGTAATGGATATCCACTTTTTAAAAAGTGTACATCTGTTAATAACAAATATCTAATTTTCTTTCATGTTTACTATAGCAATTGTACTTTTTACCAACCCAAGTAAAAAGTCAAACTTGATTTCTGCAATTTTTCCTTCCTCAAATCATTTTTTTTTACATCATCACTATTTGGGACCCCATGGTCTTGCACTCACCCATTTAAAAGGTTCAAGATTCTATAAATTTTTATATTCTTATTTCATTAATATGTTGAGTGTCAATCAAAACCTAAAATTTGTTGGTTATGTTGTAATGCCTCTAAAACACAACCACAACATTGAAGATATAACATCAACATGTCGCACTTGCACAACAATGTGCACAAAAGCATCATATGAAACATAATGACATGAGGACAACAACAAGAATATGACATCACCATTGCATAAGCAAGGTGGAAACAATGAAACACTAACCATTCCTAGGATAAACCCACCATGAAGAACAAGAGAGAGAGAGAGAGAACAAATCCTACACGATGATCAGCAACAACCCAAGATCATGTTCACTCGCAAAATGAATCTAGAATAGGATGAGGGAATTATCAACCTCCAATCCACATGTAGACTCAATTAACCAACAAAAACAAGGAAAAACCTTTACCAAAGGATGCAAAACTAGGAGATACAAAATCTCATCTAATTGGAATGACGATGGGTCACTTCCAGACACACCACATGCTTTCCAAGATATCTCATTGCAATGTGACATCACACAAGAAGAAAGATACTACAAAACAACCCCTCAAGACCTATGATGAATATTGAGAACACTAACAAGATCAACCAAGAAGGCTTACAACCTTCCTAAGACTTCACAATACTAGGTACATAATCTCCCAGTGACCAATGACATAGTATAGGTTAACTAAACCTAATCCATATGGATTCAAGGCATATTTAATCCACTAAGCATCAATCCCAATAAGATATTCAATGTAAACAAATCGAAGAAGCCATTAAAACTAACATTCTAAAACATGAAAGATTGACAAACATCTACTCTAAGACATTTAAACTTATCTTATTGGGGGAGTGGTGTCACATTGATGTGGAATGACAACCCTTTCCCAAACCCTTGGATAATAAGCTTGTTTCAATCAGTTTTATTGAAGAAAACTACTAAAACCGATGACAGATGTGTTGCAAAACATGATGAAAGCTATTTTAACATGATGAATGCTATGATATTTGATGTAAATGTCTGCAAATCTATTCTAAATGTATGCAAGATTTAAAGATGCAAGTCCTAATTCCAAAATATGCTAAATGAATGCAACTAAGTTACCATGGAAACCATTAATGGATGCTTTAAGCTACTATGATCAAGATTTAAACTAAAATGCTAAAGATATGTTAAATATGGATCATGCAAATGAGAGTGATTTTAACAGCATAAGTTTACTATTAAAAGATGGATCCTTATTCAATAGATGCAAGGTCTATTTATAGAATAGGTAAAAATAAACTGATGGTCAAGATTGAAAGAATCAATCAATCATCAAGATGGAAGGAAAATGGAGGAATAGATCATGGATTTCCATCAAGGTTTGAGATTCAAGTTGATATTTAATCAAGGGCTCACAATCATGTAAAGAAGCACACTTTCAAAACTTTCTCAAGAAGTTTGTTGAAAGTTTGTTACAAGGAAGAATATTCATGTTTTCAAATGAGTGAAGAGGCAAAGAATATTCAATGAGAATATTCCCTTTTGGAGGAATGTGCAAAGGATGAATATTCTCAAAGAATATTCCCTTGCAAGTGGAAGAGTTTGAATTAATTAGTAATTTGATAATTAAAATAAAGTTTCTATTATGCAAATTAGGGGAATTTAGGATATCCATTAAATAATTATCTTATTTAATGAAAAGGGATCAAAATGGCATTTAATTAAATAATTAAGATTATTTAATTAAACGAGAGGAATTAGGGTGTTAAAATTAAATATTTGATCAAATTTAACAAGATGAAAGGTTAGCATGAAAGGGGTAGGAATTAACCTAATTAGATTAATCAAATTAATAGATGAAAATGATGTATTTAATTAAATAGCTAGGCTAATTTAGTCAAATGAGAAAAAAAAAAGAGGATGGATTTTAGGATGAAACGGTGTTAGTGTATCATATTCGAGTGTTTGATATCATTCGAGACATTTTTAAGTGTCTACACTCCCTAACCCTAGATTTGCCAATATGGCAACTTCAAAAGAGTGCACACAAAATGATGCAAGAGAACCCACAAGTCCTGAACAAAGAAACTTAAATATAATTTCAAACCATCACTATACCCCTATGACCATCATGAAATTATTTTTTTTGCATGGTTTACCCATCTGAGGTCCCAAAAATGGAGAGGAACTAGCAAGTCCTAAAAGAGAGAAAACTTGACTAGGTTTTTAAAGACCTAGTTGATGAAAATGATCAACACAAGAAAAATATAGGACATAAAAAATTATCCAAAAATGTTAATAGGCTTATAAAACCCTTGGATAACCCTATTTAAGAGGATTTACATTATGTTCTTTTGAATGGGAACAAGGCTTCCATAACACAGTACCAAGCCACCCAATTAGTGATAGGAAATTTTTAGCCTATCATCCCTCATAACTAGGTCATCCCATTGTCCACCAAGCCACACCAATATGATACCAGCCTACCCCACTAATAACAAGACCACCCAAACACACTTAAAAACAATCTGAAAGAGTTTGGGAACTCTTGAGTTGACTACGTCATCCTAATATAGCACCAAGCTGCCCAAACTCACTAGGAGAAACCTAAGTTCATTTTAAACACCAAATAAATGTTCTTAAGTTAATTTTAAACATACAAGGCATAAATACAACATTATACATTTACAATTGCGTCTAATACCAACATTGAAACATGTAGTTAGTGTTAAAACCTTAGTAATTACAAATTATTACAATCCATTTCAAAAGAGAGGTTCATCTACAAATTAGGTTACAATTAAATTATAAATGCATATGGAGAGGACTCAAATTTCCTTCCAACATCAAATTACATGAAATAGAACTATCTACAAATAAAATAATAAAGAAGGAAGAATATACTAGCACCACCTTGCTCCTCGAACCTCTGAACCCCAACGCTGGTTCCCACACCACCCTACCATGTCAAACCAACAAGTTTCACTCCCACTATGCTAGGATATGCCAAAATTTCCAATCACACTCACATAAGACACATGGGAGAAGGCTTACAGACACACACAAAACATGATGCATACACGTCACACATGTAATGCAAGATCAAACAACAACACACAACAATTCAAGACAATGGCATAACTAAGTACTTCATTAGGAACAATCACCTATGGAGTACACAAAGGAGTCCTCATTGGCCTCATCACCAATGGAATGTCAATCACTCATAGTGGGCACCACTAATGGAGGAAAACATAAAGCACCAAAAATATCAAATGTGGCATGAAAATTAATGGAATAATTTAACTCAATGGAAAATTTAAACAAAATCTAAATTGATCCAAAATTTGTAATCATGAAGGAGACTTCAAATAGGTCCAATCCAAATTATTCAAAATCACATTAAAAATTTAAATTTTCTAAGTTTTATTCAATGCCAAAAACTAGGAATTTACCCAATTCACCATTAAAATAGCTTGAAAATGAACTTTTTTCAAAAATATCAAAATTTAAAAAATGGAAGATACCCTTTGGGTCTAAATATTCCCGACAACCAATTTACACTATCAAGTTTAAATTTTATGCATTTGTTAAAAAAAATGGTATTATAACAACATATTTTTGGGAAAAAAATAAAAATAAATGAATACAATTAATCTACCAGTTAATTCCTCATTGTAAACCAATTAAAATACATCTCCTACATCATTAATCACATATAAACCATCCAAATACAATTTCCAAATGAAATGGAGAAGAAATGAGGAACTTACCTCAAAATTTAACAAAATTTGAAATGCAAGAAACTCTGCACATACCACAAGGAAGAGAGAATTCATTCCCATGCACAAGAACATGCCCATTCCTAATCCATTACCTCAAACCTCACTCAATTTTCCTCACAATTTCCCTCACAATCAAAAAATAAGAATTTGGGATATGAGAGGGTTTTTTTCCTTCAAAATTTCTTCAAAAAACAAAAGAAAACCCTTTTTCCTTTTCAAAGTAAAATAATAAAAACATATTTTATTTTCCAACTAATTTCATTAAATCCTTGATTTCACCCAAGCTCAACTAACACATTTAAATACAATCCAATTTGCTATTCCACGCTTAATTTACAATTTAAGTATATAAGGCATATTTTGCATTACTTTCAGAAAAATAAGACTCAAATCAAATTAAATCAATATAACTCATTTTTCCATATATCCATTTGAAACTCCCACCAATAACCCCCAAGTCCAAAAAATCAATTAAATTCATTTCCCAATATCATTCAACCTATAATTCCACTATTAAATCCATATAAGCATTTAGTTGAATTAAATTGTGAAAATGGGAAATTTAACAAAACATCAACCACACATCCACAAGACATCCACAACAAGGTTATGGTATCTGGAATCATACCAATGGTTGTATCTAAGTTATCACAGGTAAAATAACAAGGGTCTCACACTTAGATCGAGTACGGTGGGTAAGGAAAAAACAATAAATGGCCAATGTGACATCTCCTTATAACCACCGTTGGGGTATACTCAGACATGTGGATCAAGGTGGAGAAATACCTAGTATATGTAACCACTCAATACACACATAAAGCATACATACTCCATACATATAAATAGCCAAAGCATCATATAAATACTCCAAGTTGTACAACATCGTATACATCATTTCATTGTATTTAAACGATAAATTTCATGATATCATTTAATTAGAATATCTATATTAATGCATATATTCATGAACCATATCATAATAATAATCACTCGAGCAAGCCCACATCATGCACACATCCCAATAACACCTCCAAATGTAAATAAATCCATCCCCTTTGAAGGGATTTGGCATCAAATCTTGCATGCACTTTAGTGCCACTTACATCAAGCATAACAATAAAATAGTCATATAGGAGACAAAGAATCAAGACATAGAATAATAATATCAAAACATGATCATCTAACATCTGAACATATATAAAATATAATTTCCCACTAACATCATATCCTAAGAATAGGTAGGAACTACATGTCATTATATTTATGTATTTTTATCAAAAAATATAATATAATATTCTTAAATATTATATTATATGAAAGAGAAAAAATAACAAATTGTATCAAAAATTAAAAAATATATAGTGTATAGTGTTTCCTTCTTTAACCATTATATGCATATTTAACACTTTTATTCATTTGCATTTGAAGGGTGACTATGAATGGATAGTCAACACCATTATATACATCACCATTTTGAAGGTGGGGTTGTAATAGAAACTCACACCATTGTATACATTAGCACTTTTAAGGACAATTATTAATGGATAAATGTGCAAATTTTCCTTCGTGCACAAGGTCATCACATTTAGCACTATATGTTAGTTCTTATATTTATATTTTGGTGGATAGTGAGTGTCGATTCTTATACTATTAGTTCCTACCAAAAGGAAAGTATAATTTAGCAACCATTACTTTTAAATAATTGTAATATTTTAGCAACCATTACTTTTAATAATAGTAATATATATATAACCAATGAAAAACAAGAATTAAAATTTTATTTTCATTTTTTCTATATTTGAAAAATAACTTTCAAAAACTATGATTGTATAAAGACCATATATTTTATGAAATGTTATTAGTACTTGCCTTTGGCATAGTACTATTGTAATGAGTTTGGCTTTTCTTAGTTAACTAGTTATTAATAATTTAGTTTTCAACCAATCAAAAACAATATTTAAACAAAAATTAAAATAAAATTCAATTTTGTAAAGTCAACTTGTAAAATATTTAAATTTATAAATTATAATTTATTTTTTTTGTGCATATGATTGGTTAAAAAAGTTGTGTGTTATTGACGGATAAAGCAAATTAAACATTTTTTTAAGGAATGATTTTTCATTTTTTGCTTTATAAAATCGTTTCATTAAATCTTTCTAAAATAAATAAATGTTATTTATTTTGACATTTTTTTAAGAATGTTTTTTTTAAGTATGTAATTGTTATTTTTTTATTAAAGAAAATCTTAAAAAAACAATTAATTATTTTATAGAGATTTGGATTCACACTATTAAAAAAAAAATTAAAAAAGATTGTATTATTCTTTCTATTAAAATATTGTATGGTATAATTTGATTATATATGTGCTCCTTCTTTTCATTAATAAGATTTGTTTATCATGTATATTTTTATATTAATTTGTAGAATTTATATATACTACTTCTATTTATATCTTATATTATTACAAGTAATAATTTGTAGGTATAAAAGTTAACCTATATTATGTAGGTAATATATTAATTTATATTATATAATAGTTTATATTAATTTATATTATATATTTATATACATTATAATATAGGTTATTTTATTTTGTAGGTTCTCCTTTCATATATATTTATATATATTAATAAACTATCTTAATTTACTACTATGTTAATTATAATATTAATATTATTATATTTTTTGGGGCTATAAAATATATGTTTTATTTTATATTAGAATGTGAAAATACAAAAATGCAAAAAGTCTGTTCTTGAGTGGTTGAAAGCCAACCTAACCATATTTCAACAGTAAACACAACAAAACAACCCCAACCTAGAGATTTATAGTTGCCAATTGAGTGCATAAACGCACTATCCAAAACAAAATTTACAAGCTACACTACCCAAAATACTTGTAAAGAAAAATTTACAAATTTGAAAGTATTTTCATGTCCGTAGACAACTAGTAGTTGAACCAACAAAAGAAGTAAAGAGAACAAAACAAAGGACATTGAACTACCCCATTTCATACCCTACGACCACTCTCACAATCAAAACTATGATCATGAGCCCTGCCACTACCTCGCACAACACCACGACCCCTCTGACATAGCCCACCATGGCCAATTTCCCTCCTCTGTTCCTCTATGTCCATCCACACACTAGCCAACTTGAAGCAAAAGAGGTTTAGATTCATTTGTTCTCTGGGAATCCCAACAACAATACCAATTACCAATCATGCACATAATCCAAAATAAAATCCCAGTATTTTTTGGCCTCCACCTTCCTTTTCAATATGTTGCCAAGAGCTCTATGCAAAAGAAAGGGGTTCCATTGATGAGGCACACCTAGGAAGCCAATCCAGTCACCATGAGCAGTGATGAAACCACACCCTGGCACAACACAAGCCATGATCTCCTCCAAACCAACCCACCACTCTAGCTTGATACATCTTTCCATCACCATTTTTACCTCCTCTCACCAGCTGAAATGGAGGCCCCATGCACAAAGAAAAGCAGAGATATTTTTATTTGTGTGGTGATAAAATTTGGAGACCAAAAAATTAATTCCCAAGAAAGCCTGGACCAAACTAAGGAAGAAAGGGTCGCTTGTAGTGAGCAAATTCTTCAATCTTTCATCTGAGACAGGTCCTCAAAAAGCCATTTGTTGCTTTGAGGCACTGAGAGAGAAATTTGCTTCCATTTTCCTGTAGACACCAACCTTTGGCATGCATGAGCGAAATTTTGCAGAAGCAAAGAGATGATCACATTGAAAACAGGACGGAGTAAATATGCCTTGATCACTCCTAGCATTCAAAGCCCTTGTACCAAAACAAAATGTAATAATACCACACCATGTCAATTGGCCACTTCATTAATTAGGCTGACATCAGTTGCCACCTTGTATCCCTCTTGTCAAACCTGCGCTATATTTGAACCAAACTACTTAGCCACTTTCACCACCATTTTGGATAGTTGATCTACTAAAGTGTTTCCTTCATGGTAGATGTGAGAAATTTTAAAATTTTGGAAGTTGTTGAACTTGGTTCGGATTATATTGACTATTTTGTTAAGTTTCCAAACTTGCACTTTGCCATTGGCAATTGCATTAACAATCACTTGTGATTCCCCTTCCAGATGCAATCTTTCTACATGTAGCTTGTTTGCCAAATCCACTGCTGGGAGTGAAAATTGCACCTCTGCATCGTTATTTGTGCCTTCCGCCAACTTCTTAGTCTTAATTTCTAAAATGTTACCAATATCATCTCAGGAAACACACCCAGCCCCTAAAGGTCCTGGATTACCCTTTGATGCCCCATTAAAATTGATTTTTATCCACCCCCTTTCAGGTTTACACCACTGAATTAAAGCCCTTGCACTCGCAGAGGGATGAACCCCCGAAGACCCATTAACAGGTGATTAATATTATTATATTATTACTATTAATATAATAGTAAATTAGTATATTAATAATTATAACAATATTTTAAAATATATTAATATTATAATATTACCTATTTATATAGTTTATATAATCTAATTTATAAATTATTAATATTAAAGTAGAATATAATATATTTATTATATTAATAGTATATTTAACTTCAACTATAATATGAAGATTTCACTATCAAATTCAAAATCAACTAGAATCAATCTAACAATTATTTTTAATAATAAATCATTTGATTATTGAATGTTTAGCAAATATGTATTCTAAAGAACAAACTTAACTTCAACTTTATTAGTCATAGTTATGTCTATTACAAATAATTCATAAACTACTTCCTTCTCTCAATGAATGGGTTCATTATATAATATTCAAATGTATTCAACTTTAATTTTTTTGAAAAAAAATAACAGCAAACAATAAACATTTATTCCAATTTATTTTATTTTCAAATATTTAACATCAGACAAGATATTTACATTACATAACCAAAAAATATAAAAACACCAATTCTATTAATCCAACAAGACACAAAATACAAAAGTCAAAACTAAAATACAACAATTTAAAAAAAAAAATTACATTTATTTTTTTACATACATTTATTTTTATTCCAACTCTACAAATCTCTAATTATTTTTTGTGCATATGATTAGTTAAAAGGTTATGTGTGTTATTGGCGGATTTGTAGGGAAAGCAATGTAAAAAAATATTAAAGATTGATTTTTCATTTTTTGCTTTATAAATTCATTTCATTAAATCTTTCTAACATAAATAAATGTTACTTATTTTGACTTTTTTTTAAGAATGATTTTTTGTATTTATGTAATTGCTATTTTTTTTATCAAAGAAAAACTCACAAAAATCAATCAACTATTTTATAGAGATTTGGATTCACAATAAATGTTACTTATTTTGACATTTTTTAAGAATATTTTTTTGTATATATGTAATTGTTTTTATTTTAATAAAAAAATCTCACAAGAATCAATTAACTATTTTATAGAGATTTAGATTCACATGATTAAAAAAAATTGTATTATTCTTTCCATTAAACTAATATCTTTGTTATCTATGTTTTTAATATTTTATGAAATGATCTCAACCATTAATATTTTTCAAATATTAAAAAATATAATATATAATTAAAGAAAAAACAATTACATTCTCTTAGCTTTAAATTAAGAAAAGATAGGATATGAATTATATTAATAATAATAAATAGATATATTCTTTAGATATATAGTTTTATTTTTTTATTTAATCATTTATTAACATTTTCTTAGACTCAGTGCACCTAGTAAATGAGGAGAGACTAGACTTCGTGACCTCTTGCTTGCAACATGATACTTTTTCCAATCGAGCTAGGTCCCTCACCCTTAATCATTTAAATTAACTTAATAAGTTTATTATTTGTTATCAATTTTTTAAAATTATTTTATTTATTAATATTTTGATTTTGATATATTTTGACTTTCCATTTAGTTTATTTTATTTTAGTTTTTAATTTAGATTTAAGTTTGAAATTTATTTTTATTATTTATATCTTTTTATGAAATTACAAATAATAATTAAAAAATATTAGAATTAATTTAATTTATAATTATTTATCTTATTAAAACTTTAATTATTGTAGAATAATTATATTTTAGATTTTTGTTATAATTTATATAATAAAATGAATTTCAAACTTAAAATATAAATTAAAATTTATAGAGAGAGAGGGGTAACTTTTGATTAGTTGTTTCATGCCAACAATCCAAGGATAGCATGTCCTAGGGAGTTATGCTTCGGGTTGCATGCCATTTGGTTAAGGATATGATAAATTCGCCTTTAAAACCTCTTCAATGTGCCCATTGCACACTTAGGAGGAAAATACATAGAGAGAGAAAGAGAGAAAATAAAGAGAGAGAAATGGAGAAATGGAGAGGGATACAAAGAGATATAAAGAGATAGAGATGCAAAAATAGAGCTATAGATATAAAGGAAAAAATATGGAGGAAGAGACAGAAAGAGAGATAAAGAAAGAGAGAGAGGAAAAGAGAGAATAGGGGAGACATAGATAGATATAGTCGCATAAAGAGAGATAGAGAGATATATAGATAATGAGAAATAGGAGACAAAAATATATAGAGAGATCGAGAGATCAAGAGATAAGGAGGGAAAGGGGGACAAAGGAGGGAGATAAATAGGGATAGAAAAAAATAGTAAGGGGAGAAAGATAGGGAGAGGGAAATAGACAAAGAGAAGAAATGAGAGAAACATAGATAGAGGAAGAGAGAAGGGAAGACAAATATAGAGAGAAATAGGGGAGAGGGAGGAAGAGAGATTGAGATATAAAAAAGAAAAAAGAAAAAAGAGATAAAAATATAAAAATTTATCTTTCTCTTCCTATATCTCTATGATATCTCCCCATATGTACTTCTCCCAACCTCTCTCTATATATATCTCCCTCTCTCTACCTCTCTCTATATAACTTCCTATCTCTATCTTTCTATCCCTCCATTTATTCCTCTCTCATTCTCTCTCTCTCCCTTTGTATTCTCCTCTTTCTATCTCTATTTCTCTCTACCACTCTCTATTTCCATCTCCATCTCCATCTCTATCTTCCTCTCTATATCTCTCCCTATCTCTATCTCACCTCTCCTTACATCTCTTTCCCCTCTATCTTTCCACTATATATATCTATCTATCTCTCCCTCTCTCCCTTTCTCCCTATCACCCTCTCTTTCTATATTTATCAGCTTCTCTATCCTCCCTCCCTCTCTATCTATTTATATATATATATCTCCCCCTCTCTCTATCTCTCTCCCTCTCTATTAATTTTTTATATCACCTAGACTTTATCTCTCACTCTTGCCCTCTCTATTTCTATATTTCCATCTCTCCCTCTTCCTGTCTATTTATAACTCGTTATCTTTGTCTCTCTCTCTTATTTACTCTATCTCTCCTACTCTATCTACCTCTCTCTAATTAAGGTGTCTCAACCTTTGTAATTTCCTAGCATTAAAATATTAATTTATTAATGCTTATGTTGTATTTACTTGCTCATATTAGTTTGTCATCTAATGTGACTTGGCACAGTGAGTTGTGAGCATATTGATAGATGGCATGGGATGTGACATGGATGTTGTGGTCTCCACATGGAAATGTAGGAGTCCCACTTTGAGAAGAAATTCTTTGACATGTGTCGGCATCTTTGAAGGATTCTATGACAAGTTGTGACAAATTCTTATGACAGATTCCTATGATAGTCCTATGACATGTAAGCGACAAATTCTATGATAGGTTGGACATGTGTTGGAAGGTATCTTTGCATGAGGAAAGTAGGTGCCCAAGTTTGACTATGGCAAGTTGTAAGAGAATGTAAGAGGCATCTTCTATATTTAGTCAATTATGACAGATTCTCTTAGAGTTGTAAGACTTGTCATAAATGAGAGATTTTATGACATTGTAAGGAATTTGTCATACCTATTAGGGGAAAATTTGAGGATCCCAAGTATGGAGGAATGTAAGGGGGGTTAGGAATCATGTGACAAGTGTCACAGGCGTCAAATATGTGTTTGAAAAATGTTCCACATGTATTTGGATTCCCATCTCTTGTAGCTTTTTCTAGAAGCTACCTTCATGCTTGCATTATCTATATATTGGATGTCTTGGAGTGGGTTTTGTATGTTGAATATTGTAGGTATCAAAGTTTTGTCGGATTTCCTCTAGAAGAGCAAGATGTAGTCTCCATGTTAAGGCTTTGAGCCTGCAAGTGTATTGTAACTATATTGTTGCAAATTAATACATTGGTTTGATGCTTTGGAGTGTGGGGTTTTTTACCCGGAAGGGTTTTCCCCACGTATATCGCGTTTTCTTCTCTTTTTTCTATATTTCTTTTGTTCTTTGTGTTTCTCATTCTTGAAATATTAATTTACATGTTATGCTGCTAAAATTTTATTAGATTTGAAACTACATCAACTTTCCTCTAAGGGTTAACACATGGGAAATTAAACTATGTTTGTTTCCACTTTAAGGTATAGTAGTATGTGCTTGTATCTACTTGTTGAAATCTATTTTTTTAAAGAAACATAAGATACTGAAGGTGCATACTAGATCTTGGAAGGCTTTCTAAGTTCGTCATTTACCTTTCATTTGGTATCAAAGCTCAGTTCCAAATTTTCATGTGCTTGCATGTGTATGTACATGTAAGTTGAATGTACTTTCATGTGTGCTGCATGTACTTGCATATGCTCTCATGGTGATGCATGTGATGTTTTGGGTTTTGGGTATTTCTTCTATTGTGATTTCTTAGCCTGGAAAGATTGAGGAAATTTGTTTTGAAGGAATTGGTTGATTATTAATCCTTGTCTAAGTGGAAGTTTTACAGTTGATCTTGTTTTCTAGAAATAGCAAGCATTGTGAAGGGATGGAGAAGATAGAGTTCTATGGAGTTGATCATGTGGTTATATTTGATATGTTATTGATCTGAAGCTCTTGTTTGATAGTCGAATAACCTTGAATGCATGTAAGGCTATGGAGTTGATTATTGGATGATCTAAAAGCTTTTGGTATAGCCTAATTCTCTCTCAGATGCATTTAGATGTTGGTGGTGGAGTTGGCCTGAAAATGGACATAGAATTTCCTGGACCTCTACTTTCTTGATGAATGTTTGTACTTACATGGCTCAGATTCATGTTCTTTGGATTTGAGGGTTTTATGGATTTTTTGTTAAAAATCTATAGTTATGCATATTCGTGATATTTCATTGTTCTAGTTTAACTATTACGATTGTTTTTAGACTTATGGGTCTTCCAGATGTTAAGTGGATATGGATTTGCATGTGTGTTAAAAAACATGGTGGGTTTGCAGGTTTTACATGGTTAATCAAAACTTGCGATTTTGCAAATATGTAGATGAACTATTTTTCCATATTATGTGTCCCTTGGGGTATTTCTAGAGGTAAGATAGTTACTGGTTTTCATGTATGCTTTGTGCATGTTTTGAGGTGGTTTGCAGCTTTCTCATTGAGGAGATGTCGGTATATGTTTTATCGTTGGTGATTTGTCATTGTGAAGTTGGGATAATTTATATTTTATAAGATTTTGGACAACCTATTTCCTTCGAAGGTTTTACAATTTTCCTATGTTCTAAAAGTTGTGGGTTTGTGTAGATCTAGAGTATTCATTTGTTCAAATGAAATATGTGTGATCTATTATTCTAGATGTATAAGTGATTTTAGATTTACATAGAGATTTTTTTACAGGTGTTTCATGTTAATAAAAAGTACGTGGTTTCTAGATCTGTGGAAAATATTTTGTTCACACTCTTAGAGTTTTCTTGATGAAAACAATTGCATATTTGTAGTAGGAATTCTTGATTAGTTCCTTGACTATGGTACTTTGTTGTGGATTTGTTTGGAAAATCAGGTTTGCTAGTGATCCGGTGTTTGAGTCTTGAAATCTACATGTTATCTTCTTTGATATCTCATTTTTGCATGTTACTAATGTGATGATGAGTTTGCATGCTTCAGTGTATGGGATCTACAATTTAGGCAGTTTGTGGAGTAGCTACCCATTAGTTGTAGTGGGATGACTCAAATGTGGACTATCTATATCCATGAGATTGATTCAGTGTTGATGTAGATTTCATTAGTTGGACTTGTTTGTTGTCATTTGTGCATTGGTATTTTGATTTGATATGAGAGGATGGATAGTTAGTTTTGGGACTTGTAGTGTATTGTTTATCTTCTTGGCTTGGAGATTTTGTTTCTACTTATTATTTGGTGTTGCTAATATTGCATTTTATTATGTTAGAGCCATGAAGAATCTTCATTAAGGAGATGGTTGTCATGATGCTTAGAGAGCTCAATATCACTATTTAGTGGGAGCTTTAGCAATGACTGTGGATTCATCATGTGGTGATGGATGATCTTCTTTAGTGTTGTAGATGTTACTAGGAGGAGCTCTTAGATCCTGTTGTTGCAGAAGGGTTCTTTCGCATTTGCATGGACATTAATTGGAGATGATTATTTTCATGTGAATGGATTGCTGACATCTTGGTTTTCCATGCAATACTTCTTTAATCTTTAGTTGAGGTGTCATGGTTTGTATTCTAATATGTGATCCTTATTTTGATAAGATGGCTATGTTATTATGTCATGGTTTACACTTAATACTAGATTATAATTTTGGAATGATATAGATGCTTGTTATGTTCTTTGGATTATATGATATTCTTTGAGGAGGTGTAAGATCTTGTTGTCATGTTTATGTTCCTAATTCATGATTGGAGCTTTGACATTGATCTTGTGTGGTTCTCTTGGTATTGGGTACATTGAACATTTTCTTGATTACTTCATGATGATGCTTTGTTGCATTTGGAGTTTTGCATGGATTGATTGGCTACAAGGACTCATGGATACTTAGAGACATAGGTGAGGCTAGAGTTCTCTTGTGGTTAGAGACATTTGTTGAGATGGTTACTCTTGATGATATTTCAACAGGAAGTCTAAGAATCCTACACCTTGGCTAGACGTGAGTACAACATGGACCTATGAGGAGAGTGTTCTTGGATGAGTCATTATGACTTGGATATCTTGGAGGAGCATTCTCATTCCCCACTCTTGGTCCTCTTGGTAGCTTACTTGAGAGGTATTGCCCATTGTTTCTTTCAAGTTATTATGTTATGCTTTGTCTTCTCATGCATATGGATCTGGAGCTATGGATAAATGGTTTTGAAGGATTCATTTGAGGAGTGTTGGCATGTTTATCTCCTTATGCATTGTGATTAAATTCTTTGATATTGAGTTTAGGAGATGTATTGGGCTTATTTCCTTCCTTGGGAATGGATATTTAGTTTGATCTTCTTTGGCTTGAGAAGATTACATCCATGTTTATTACATGATACATATGTTATGTTTGATCTTGGTGATTGAACGGTTGGGTGTTGTTATGGATTTTCCTTTGGGGTATTTTATTGGAGATCATACTTGACATAGTTGGCATTTAGAGGTGTATGAAGGATTTTCTACAAGTATATGATGTGCAAATTTTCTCTCTTTGGTCTCAAATTTATCTTCTTGCATGTTTGGTTTTACATTACATTGGTTTGAGTTGGTTGGAACTATTGTGATCACTAGCGTGTAGTCATATTTTTTCACTTATGTTCTTAAGTGATGACATGGAGGTTTCTTTATCTCTTTCCTTTGTTGGGTGTGGAGAACATGGGAGAGCTTTAGAGGCTTGTGGTGAGAGTTACTCTTACAGGTTACTCATTTACAGGTTTTTCATATCATTGTGGATGTTTCTTGGCACTACATGATGTTTCTTACACTTTCTATATGATGCTATTGGTAGACTTTATATTCCATGGTCTCTTTTTCAGATTTTACATTACCCATGTAACAAGAGTTCCTGTATTTGTGTGTTCTTCATTGATAGTTCTGACACATGGAGCTTTTGATTCTAGTAACTTATGGGTTGGATATGTTGTTGGCATAAGTTCTACTAATATTTTGGATACCTTTGAGCTATGGCAGATTGGATGGATTAAAATTTGTTGTGGGTGCTATTTCTAATCTCATGGGTTTAACAGTTAGATGAGGGAAACCTGGTTTGGTTGTTGTTCTAGTTGATGGTTTATCTTGTTCTTTGGAGGATTCTTCATCTTCAAAATTGTATTCTAGTTATGGGCTTAGAGTTTTTTGATATTATGTTTAGCTCGTGAGCACAATGGAGTTGTGATAGTAGCCTAGAGCCTTTGTTATCACTTGGATTTAATGCTTGTGTTCTTTGGATTGGTGCATATACACCTTGGCTTGTTCCTTTTCTTCCATAGGTGACATGTTGGAGGATGACAAGATTATTTTTCTTGATATAGTGGACATCTTGGATGTTGTTGCAGGTATCCTGTTAGTGCACGATAGTATGTTGGAGATTCATGTGGTTTCATGGATGGTTGTGACAATGTTGTTTGGACCGTAGCATTTTATCACCTAATTAGATTGGCTCTTGAAAGGTGTTCAACAAGTGGGAGAATGTTGGGAATTAAGGTGTCTCAACCTTTGTAATTTCCTAGCATTAAAATATTAATTTATTAATGCTATGTTGTATTTACTTGCTCATATTAATTTGTCATCTAATGTGGCTTGGCACAGCGAGTTGTCAGCATATTGAGAGATGGCATGGAATGTGACATGGATGTTGTGTATCCACATGGAAATATAGGCATCCACTTTGAGAATATATTCTTTGACATGTGTCAGCATCTTTGAAGGATTCTATGACAAGTTGTGACAGATTCCTATGACATGTAAGAGCCAAATTCTACATGACAGGTTGGACATGTGTTGGAAGGCATCTTTGAATATAAAAAGTAGGTGCCCAATTTTGACTATGACAAATTTTAAGAGAATGTAAGAGGCATCTTCTATATTTAGTCAATTATGAAAAATTCTCTTACAACTTTAAGAGTTATCATATATGACAAATTCTATGACATTGTAAGGCATCTATCATACCTATTAGGGGAAAATTTATGGCACCCAAGTATGGAGGCATGTAAGGGGGGTTATGAATGTTGAAAATGGAGGTAATTATGTAGCTTAATACTTTGTAAAACTATGATATTATAGATCTAATTAAGTGTTCTTTGTTACAAATTATTTTTCACAACCTGCAATAAACTTTGATGTGTCCAAGCATGAATCCACACATCCCATAACATGCTTCACAAAAGTACTCTCTTAGAACTCTCTTCAATTTTCTGCAATAAATAGACAATTGTGAACATTTGAAACTCCAAAGAGTTGACAATTACAAGATGATATAGCTCCTCACAAATATCTATGCCATTCTTGTGCAAGTAGAGTTCTTCCATGAAAAATAATGTCAAACCAAGTCATTCATCAATTTGGGCATCCCAAAATGAAGTATTAACTGATTGTTGGTTTCAAAGATATTTTGTAAGCTTCTCCTCAAAGTTGGCACCCAAGAATGGGCCCCACTTAATTGAGCCTTGTAAATATCTTTGCATGCAAAGGTGTTAACTCCAAGATGCCAACTTGGGTGCCCAAGGTGGGTCCAAGTCAATCTTAGTTAACAGAAACATATCTCTCCATCAATTCATGCAAACATGATACATGATTGATCATCCCCACTTAATTGAATGTATCACATGTTATCTATCATGCAACTCAAATCATTATTCATGCATTCCAAGTCAACCAAAGTCAACTAGAATTCAACTAAAACTAACTACATGCAACTAAAGATAACTAAACCATAATTGAACTTAACTTAACTTAACTTAACTTAACTAAACTCCACTCATGTAAATATCAATTCCTAACTTCTAGGATCTTTACATGCATTACTGAAGTGTTATCTTTCCTCCAAATAGTTAGTTGAACTCAAGGTGGGTTCCACCTTCCATGTGGGTGCCCCATGTGCTCCTATTTTGTAGGAGCTCTTCTTAGGCATCCCCACATGTTCCTATCATTTAGTAATAATCACAAATGTCAATTTACATGTTCATTTCATTCAAATTTAATCTCTTTCTAATGCTAGTGTTGGGGAACACTTTCCAAGGACTTAGGAGATACATGAAATATGTTTAGGATTGCAATTAAATGGCATCCTATTCCCAACAAGGAATCATGTGATAAGTTTCATAGGAGTCAAATATATGTTTGTAAAATGTGCCACATATATTTGGACACCCATGTCTTGTAGCTTGTTCTAGGAGCTACCTTCATGCTTGTATTCTCTATATATTGGATGTCTTGGAGTGGGTTTTGTAAGTTGAATATTGTAGGTATCGAAGTGTTGTAGGATTTCCTCTAGAAGAGCAAGATGTAGTCTCCATGTTAAGGCCACGAGCCTGCAAGTTTATTGTAAATATATTGTTTCAGATTAATACATTGGTTTGATGCTTTGGAGTGGGGTTTTTTACCCAAAAGGGTTCTCCCCACATATATCATGTTTTCTTCTCTTCTGTCTATATTTCTTCTATTCTTCATGTTTCTCATTCTTGAAAAGTTAATTTACTTGCCATTATGTTGTTGAAATTTTATTAGATCTGAAACTACATCAACTTTCCTCTAAGGGTTAATGTATGGGAAATTAAACTATGTTTCCGCTTTAAGGCACAGTAGTATGTGCTTGTATCTAATTGTTGAAATCTATTTTTTTTAAAGAAACATAAGATATTGAAGGTGCATACTAGATCTTGGAAGGCTTTCCAAGTTTTTCATTTCCCTTTCATCTCTATATACCACTTCCTATATCTTTATAATTCTCTCTCTATCTCCCCCTCTTTCATTGAATCCCTCTTTCTATCTCTATGTCTCCCTCTCCCTCTTCCTCTCTCCTTTCATCTCTCTATTTATATTTATCTCTCTTTGACTGTCTTTTTCTTTGTCTTTGTTTTTTTCTTTTTCTTTGTCTTTGTCTCTATCTCTCTCCCTCTCCCTCTTCCTCTCTCCTTTCATCCCTCTATTTATATTTATCTCTCTGTCTATATTTTTCTTTGTCTTTTTCTTTGTCTCTCTCTCTCTCTCTCTCCCTCTCTATCTTTCCCAATTTATATTTATCTCTCTATCTCTCCTTTATATCCCTATTTTCCCTCTCCCTCTCCCTATATCACTTCCTCTTTCTATATCTCTTTAATTCTCTCTCCTATCTCTATTTATCTCCCTCCTTATACCTCCCTCTCTATCTCTCTCCATATCTCTCTTACTCATACACACACACTCGTTGTTTCTTTCTCCCTATCTCTATCTCTATCTCTCCATATTTAAATTCTTACATATCTTTATCTATCTCTATCTCATTATCTATCCATCTATCTTTACCCCTATATCTTTCTCTCTCTCTACCCCTCTCTATATATCAATTCATGTCTCTATATTTATAAATTTATATCTCTCCCTCTCTCCCACTCTCTAAATATTTGTCTCTTCTAAATCTATATTTGTATACACTTAAAATCGGTCAAGACATTTAATTAATTAAATACTAGTTATTTAATTAATATTCGACTACGTATAAATAAATTCTCAATTTATTTATATAGTTTATGTCATCTAATTCTCCAAATCTAAAATCATAATTCTTCTAATTTAATTAAATAAATAAATTTCTATAAGTTTGCATTATTTAATTAATTTTCACTAAATCTCAAATTAGGAATTCAAGCACATGTCTACAACTTTTTATGCCACCTCACAAAGGTCACATGAAATTAAATAATTCTAATTTATAATTAGAATTATCTTCAACAAACTTTCAAACACATGGCGTATTCCTCACACACTTGATTCTCCCACACATTTGGCATTCAAACACATGGCTTATTCCTCACACACTTGATTCTCCCACCCATTTGGCATTCAAACACATGGCTTATACCTCACACACTTGATTCCCCCATCCATTTGGCATGTTGTCTTTGGTCAAGGGAACATCCTTCTTGATTCAAGCACATGTCTACAACTTTTCATGCCACCTCACAAGGTCACATGAAATTAAATAATTCTAATTTTTAAATTACAATTATCTTCCAAAAACTTTGAATACATGTTCTTTTTCTCCCACACTTGATTTCCCATCCATTTGGCATGTTTTCTTCAGTCAACAAAACACTTTCTTGATTCTCTCCATCTCCATCATTCATCTGTCTTGTTTGAATCTGGATCATCGATCGCTGCCACATCACAAGATGCTTGGAAAAGCCTATAAATACAACTATTTTCCAATGTATTTTGCATCCTACGTTTGAGTAGAGTTATCATGCAGGAATAGCTTTGGAGCATTGGAGAATTTGGAGTATTATAACATTATTTATCATTTTGAATAAGTTTGCATTGTAGCTTCATGTTAACCTAGAATCATATTTTTCTTTATAGTTGCATTTTAAATCATCATATCAATGGTTATTTGAGCATATGTAGAATCATTTTAGTTTCTTATCATAGAATTTGTATCACGTAGTTTAGCAACATTCATCCATTTTTCAATATCTTCATAATCATAAAATCATGTCATTTACCACATAGTTTCATGTAGGAACTTAGCTTTCTTGCATTTTTTAATAGCATCTCGTTTATCAAGTTTGTCATTTTAACAACCATAGTGGACATAAAAAAAAAATTGAAAGCCAAATGGTTTAATAAATCCTTGAGAATAGAGGACAATGAAACGTTCTTAAAATATTTGTTTAACTGTAAAATAGAGTAGTTCATTTGATTCAAATCTTTGATATAATCTGTTTCATTAAGGTTCATCAATCAACCAATAAATGCTTGAATCAAGAAGGATGTTCCCTTGAACAAAAACATCATAAAATGTCCCAAAAAAATAGTTGCCTTGATGATAATCTGACAAACAGGTGTCTTGGTAACAAATAAAAAAGAAGAAAAAGAAGAAAAATACAAAAAAAAAGTGAAAATTCAAATAAAAAAAATCATAAAATCTAAAAAAGTGCAATAAAAGAAAGTAGTGAAAACCTAGCAAATAGGTGCTATTTGTGATAGGTTAGCGCTTCCATCTATTTGGGCATGTCAACCATTCGCTTTTTCCATCCATCTTCCTATCATCGGAAAGCATCATGTACATATCCTAGCATTGTGGTCATGTCTCACCCTAGACTGGGGGAAAAATTCTGAACTCACTGGGGGAAAATAAACTTTGAGCTTGAACCAATAGACAAACAACAGTAGGAAAAATGCAACAAATACAATGATCATACTCCAACACAACATTAAACATCAACAACAACCATGAACACATCAACCATCCATATCAAACATCAAACAACTAAATCAATCAAATCAAGAAAAACCTCAAATGGATGATGTTCCTTCTAAATCATGGCTTTATCACTATGGAATGAATGTTCAACTATTGAAATTTGATTTTTTTTATCATATCTCTCGAGCACCTCAATGATGTATTGAACTAGATGGACTAGGAAGGAGTATAATTTTTCTGTCTGTTGTCTGTGAGTTGATCACTATTACTGTGAAAATTGTCACGGGATGTGCTCTACAAAGTATCACTAATGACATTACAAATTTTCACTGCACTATCAAACCCCAAGGCCCAAATCCATGATCTAGGATGTGGAGAATACCGTTTGGATGAGTTGCTAGTAAAAGATACTACTATTGTCATGGACAAGGTTCAAACTTCCAATAATGATGTCAAGACAGCTATAGAAGAAATGCAAAAAGATGACCATGTTGGGATTGAAACCTTTTGGGATCCTGATGATACACCTCCTTTCCATATTTGGCTACACCCAAGCTTTTGATACCTATGATAACCCCCTCTTTAACTAGGATATCTATGATAACCCACTCTTTGACCATGATGTTGCTGAGGAAATCCACTCATCATCCTTCCATCACACTTGCCCTGGGCTAGGGTATGAATCTCCTAATGTTCCCTCTATCAATCCATCTTGCCAAGTCACTAATGATGTGCAAGTCTCTATTGATGTTAGTAATACCAAAAAGGACAGTATCAAAGGCTCCACTGATGGCATCACCACTCCCACTTTATTCATCTCATCCACATCCATCCACCTTGTAGACATGGATCAACAAGTATCATCTAAAGAAAATATAAATTTGGCAAATAAAAAATCAAAGGTAAAAATTCCTTTTCCAAATGGAGATTCAAAATCAAAAGAAAGCTTGCCATGGAAGAAAAATCAAGAGAAGTCCCTTAGCCAAAATAAAAAGCTATTGGATAAATCAAAAGAAAAAAAGGATCAAGAAAAGTCCCTTAGCCACAATAAAAAGCTATTGGACCTGTAGATATCCAAATTTGGACACTTAATTTATCTAAATTTATCACTTTTCATCTAAACATCCTCTTATCTGAGTTAATTAAGTAATATTACTATTATTTAATTAATATCCTTAATTCTGCCAAATCCCTAAGGTATTTAATTAATAATTAAATACCTTACCCTCCTTAATCCCTTTTCATCAAATGAATTAAATACATTTATTTAATCCCCACATGTCATTTTCATCTAATCCTAATCCATCTCCTAATCTCTTCATTAAGGATGTGCACATGCCTAATCCTTGATTAGGATGTGTCACATCCTCCAACTTTTGCATGTTGGCTTCTAATCCTAATTAGCCCCTAATTATCCTCTATTTACTTATTAGTCAAACCTAATTAGTACCTTGGTCAACTCTCCCCATCTCCCAAGGAATTTTTAATTCCTTTTTATTCACCCTAGGCTCCTCTCTTCCCCATGTGAATTTTTAATTCACATTTTATTCCTTCTAGAATCCCCTTTTCCCATGCACCTTCTAGAATATTTGACTTGTCACATCAAGTCACATGTGACAAACTCCCACCTTTTGGGAACATTGTCTTATCCACCAGATTCTTCCAATCATTGTGAATTTTTAATTCACTTTTATTCACCCAAGATTCTTCCCATCTCCCAATGTACTTGGAAGGTACTTGTCCTTCCTCCACCTCATGTACATTTTTGACACCTCACTTACACCTCATCTCCCCTTAGCCACTTCACCCTCCACATGTCAAGATGTGAGGGCTTGTGGGTTCTCAACCCACCATAGCCCTTCATCTTGACCTTGTTGGATCAATCTTGACCGTTGAATTCTCTAGAGAATTCAAATTCCTCTATAAATACCCCCTCCTCAAGGGAATTTACAACACTTAGTCATTTTGTAACTACATGCTGCTATTTTGTGCATTCATCTAGCCTACAATTACATCCACTTGCATTCACATCTAAGCACATAGTAAAATCCTCCATTTTAGCCACATCAAGAGCCATCAAGGAGCACACATATCATTCTAAGCAAGGGCCAATCAAAGGGATATCAACAATAAGGAAGGTAAAACCATTTATCTTGTGCTATCTATTTTCCTTATTGTTTTGTCACTCTTTTGGCTAATCTTGAGGTGTCTTTGGTATCTTATCATTTCACATTTCTTAGCTATTTTATGCACTAGAATAAGATAAATTCCAAGGTATACATTTCTGGCACGCCCGGTGGGACCCACAAACGGGTTCCCATACTTTACATTTGCTGTTGTTGAGGTTTTTGTAGGAACACATAGCAGAAGTGCAACTACGCCCCTATTTTTACTGTAGAAGTGCAATTGTGCCCTCCTGTTCACTGCAGAAGTGCAATTGCACCCTCCTGGTCACTGCAGAAGTGCAATTGCGCCCTCTTGTTCACTGCAGAAGGGCGTGTGTGCCCACCTGGGCTGAAACTTGCTTTTTTTTTTACTAACTCTTTTTTGTAGAAGGGCGTGTGCGCCCACCTGGGCTGAAACTTCTTTTTTTTTTTTTACTAACTCTTTTCTGCAAAGGTGATAAGCCCGTTATTAAAATTTCACTTTTTACTAACGCTTTTCACCGAGGTGTCGCGTACGTTGGCTGAAATTTTACTTTACCTAACACTTTTGAAGAGTTATTATTGTTATGGATTGACCTAAAATTTCACTTTTACTAACGCTTTTCTGCCGGAAGGCGTTAATCGCCACCGTTGGCTAAATTCACTTTTACTAACACTTTTCTCGCGAAGGCGTGTCATGCGGATTAGTTCGAAATTTCACTTTTACTAACGCTTTTCGCAAGGCGTTATTAAGCCAGCACGGGCTAATCACTTTTGGCCTAACATTTTTACTCGCGGTCGCAATTCGCCCTCCTGCGATCACTACAAAGTGCAATTGCGCCCTCCCTGAGATCCTTCTTGGGGTCTGGAGATTGTGCCCTCCCCGTTCAGCTGCGGATTCTGATTCTTTTCTCACGGTCACTCACAGTGCAATTAGCCCATCTGATCGCTGCCGAAGTGCAATTGCACCCTCGTTTCGCTGCGGGGGTTGTACTTGGAAGATTATTATATTGGCTTGGTGTGCTATTGCTCTCATTAACATTGTTCTTGCAAAGATACATGTGTTTTTTGCTAACTTTTTGCAGCATATTCTTGTGAAGTTGATGGAGAAAGCGGGATAAAATATCTAATATTTGCTTGCAGGGCTATCCATTTGCTCAATCTTTTTTTAAATTATCCTTGCTGTTTGCATTAATCTAAGAACATAGCTTAATTAGAGGGAGTAATATTCGTTGTTTGTTGTTCTTGTCTTTTTGTGTTACCCTAAGGGAGCATTAGCTTGTTTTCGCTTTCCCCTTGCACTTCGTGTGAGCCTGGGGAGTAGTTGGAAGTGGTTAGTGCTTTCTTCATAGTGGGACCTGCTTGGGGATTTCATCACCCCAAGGGACGATTCCAACCACGCATACCAGCGGGTATACAAAGGGGGGAGAGTGAAAGCTGTACCCCAATCCAGTCACGTCGTAATTGGCGGAGCGTCGAAGCTAGGGTGATACCTAGATAGACGTGAAGAGTTGGTCTG
This sequence comes from Sequoia sempervirens, assembly GCA_007258455.2. Classification (NCBI taxonomy): domain Eukaryota; kingdom Viridiplantae; phylum Streptophyta; class Pinopsida; order Cupressales; family Cupressaceae; genus Sequoia; species Sequoia sempervirens. The sequence continues at coordinate 147,885,324 of VDFB02105785.1, forward strand.
AGCCCTTCAGTATCTCGCTGGGGTTCCTGACTCACGCTTGTGACGGGCTGGTGTTCACGGTTGTGCCTCACGTACCGAGAGTATATCGAGGACTCCCTAGATACCTTGTGCATCCTAGATTAAGACCACTTTGGCCATACCTTTAACACTAATCATAGGGTTGTATTTGCTTGAGAGTGTTTTCTTGTGAGAAACCAGTGAACTTTTGATGATTTGGCCTTATCATTATCATTTTAAAAGTCCTTTCCATAGTCATTTGCATCAAACCAAGCCTCTGTTTTACTGCAGAAAGGCGATTACGCCCCTGTTTTTATCGCAGAAAGGCAATTACGCCCCTGTTTTATCCGCGAGAAAGTCGATTAAGCCCTTTTTACGCTGAGAGAGAGAGTCGATTAAGCCCTATTTTTCGCGCGCGAAGGCGATTACACCCCTTGTTTTAAAAGGTGATTACACCCCTGATTTGCTGCAGAAGGGCGAATTTTCCCTCCTAAACACCCGAAATTGCCCCATTTGCATCCATTTAGCCTCTAAACCCCCATTTAACCATTACCAACCATTACCTCATCATCCCAAGCCTTCGTTTTGTCACTCTAAACCTCCAAAAACCTCTATTTGACCATTTTAAACTTCCATCTCATTATTCCAAATTTTCATTAACCATTCTAAATCCCCATTCATTCTCCACAATTATCTTCAATCCACCTGTTCATTTTAATTTCTCCCTAATCCATTCAAAAGTCCATACCCTCACCTAACAAATACCATAATTTTACCATTTACATCAACAAACACCACTCATAATCAACGCAGAAAGGCGGAAGTTCCCTCTGTTTTGTTGCAGAAAGGCGGAAGCTCCCATGTTTTGCTGCAGAAAGGCGGAAGCACCCTTGTTTTGCTGCAGAAAGGCAGAAGCGCCCCTGATTTACTATAGAAAGCTGACTACGCCCCCTAACTTCCTAGGGCCATCATTTACAAACTGTGCATCGGATCGACTTCATCCAAAAACCAAAGTTGCTTAGTTTTTCAAACTTTATCCAGTGGTACCTTCCATTTCCTCCTATCAAGAATTTGACCATCTCAGGGCGGCCATGCCCCACATCGCGGGGTGGATACGCCCCTAACTTCCCGGGGCTGTCATTTACAAAATGTGCATCGGATCGACTTCATCCAAAAACCAAAGTTGCTTAGTTTTTCAAGATCTATCCAGTGGTACCTTCCATTTCCTCCTATCAATAATTTGACCATCCCAGGGCGGCCACGCCCTGCATTGTGGGGTGGATACGCCCCTAACTTCCCAGGGCTGTCATTTACAAACCGTGCATCGGATTGACTTCATTCAAAAACCAAAATTGCTTATTTTTTTAAGCTCTATCTAGTGGTACCTTTTGTTTCGCCCTATCTAATCAAACCAATCCATTCCTTTAATCAAATTCATCCAATCATCTACCTAATCCAACCATTCGTCTACTCAATCCAATCAATCATTTCCCCCATCCAAATCCCTTGAACTTCGTCTCAGGTTATTATCCAAATTGAGCTAAGTGTCTGATCTAATCATCATCATCAAAATTTGCTTAGGATTGTCATCCGTCCTAAGTTAATCATCATCGTTGGC
>VDFB02105785.1:147887038-147959312 GCA_007258455.2 Sequoia sempervirens
CTCTCTAAATATTTGTCTCTTCTAAATCTATATTTGTATACACTTAAAATCGGTCAAGACATTTAATTAATTAAATACTAGTTATTTAATTAATATTCGACTACGTATAAATAAATTCTCAATTTATTTATATAGTTTATGTCATCTAATTCTCCAAATCTAAAATCATAATTCTTCTAATTTAATTAAATAAATAAATTTCTATAAGTTTGCATTATTTAATTAATTTTCACTAAATCTCAAATTAGGAATTCAAGCACATGTCTACAACTTTTTATGCCACCTCACAAAGGTCACATGAAATTAAATAATTCTAATTTATAATTAGAATTATCTTCAACAAACTTTCAAACACATGGCGTATTCCTCACACACTTGATTCTCCCACACATTTGGCATTCAAACACATGGCTTATTCCTCACACACTTGATTCTCCCACCCATTTGGCATTCAAACACATGGCTTATACCTCACACACTTGATTCCCCCATCCATTTGGCATGTTGTCTTTGGTCAAGGGAACATCCTTCTTGATTCAAGCACATGTCTACAACTTTTCATGCCACCTCACAAGGTCACATGAAATTAAATAATTCTAATTTTTAAATTACAATTATCTTCCAAAAACTTTGAATACATGTTCTTTTTCTCCCACACTTGATTTCCCATCCATTTGGCATGTTTTCTTCAGTCAACAAAACACTTTCTTGATTCTCTCCATCTCCATCATTCATCTGTCTTGTTTGAATCTGGATCATCGATCGCTGCCACATCACAAGATGCTTGGAAAAGCCTATAAATACAACTATTTTCCAATGTATTTTGCATCCTACGTTTGAGTAGAGTTATCATGCAGGAATAGCTTTGGAGCATTGGAGAATTTGGAGTATTATAACATTATTTATCATTTTGAATAAGTTTGCATTGTAGCTTCATGTTAACCTAGAATCATATTTTTCTTTATAGTTGCATTTTAAATCATCATATCAATGGTTATTTGAGCATATGTAGAATCATTTTAGTTTCTTATCATAGAATTTGTATCACGTAGTTTAGCAACATTCATCCATTTTTCAATATCTTCATAATCATAAAATCATGTCATTTACCACATAGTTTCATGTAGGAACTTAGCTTTCTTGCATTTTTTAATAGCATCTCGTTTATCAAGTTTGTCATTTTAACAACCATAGTGGACATAAAAAAAAAATTGAAAGCCAAATGGTTTAATAAATCCTTGAGAATAGAGGACAATGAAACGTTCTTAAAATATTTGTTTAACTGTAAAATAGAGTAGTTCATTTGATTCAAATCTTTGATATAATCTGTTTCATTAAGGTTCATCAATCAACCAATAAATGCTTGAATCAAGAAGGATGTTCCCTTGAACAAAAACATCATAAAATGTCCCAAAAAAATAGTTGCCTTGATGATAATCTGACAAACAGGTGTCTTGGTAACAAATAAAAAAGAAGAAAAAGAAGAAAAATACAAAAAAAAAGTGAAAATTCAAATAAAAAAAATCATAAAATCTAAAAAAGTGCAATAAAAGAAAGTAGTGAAAACCTAGCAAATAGGTGCTATTTGTGATAGGTTAGCGCTTCCATCTATTTGGGCATGTCAACCATTCGCTTTTTCCATCCATCTTCCTATCATCGGAAAGCATCATGTACATATCCTAGCATTGTGGTCATGTCTCACCCTAGACTGGGGGAAAAATTCTGAACTCACTGGGGGAAAATAAACTTTGAGCTTGAACCAATAGACAAACAACAGTAGGAAAAATGCAACAAATACAATGATCATACTCCAACACAACATTAAACATCAACAACAACCATGAACACATCAACCATCCATATCAAACATCAAACAACTAAATCAATCAAATCAAGAAAAACCTCAAATGGATGATGTTCCTTCTAAATCATGGCTTTATCACTATGGAATGAATGTTCAACTATTGAAATTTGATTTTTTTTATCATATCTCTCGAGCACCTCAATGATGTATTGAACTAGATGGACTAGGAAGGAGTATAATTTTTCTGTCTGTTGTCTGTGAGTTGATCACTATTACTGTGAAAATTGTCACGGGATGTGCTCTACAAAGTATCACTAATGACATTACAAATTTTCACTGCACTATCAAACCCCAAGGCCCAAATCCATGATCTAGGATGTGGAGAATACCGTTTGGATGAGTTGCTAGTAAAAGATACTACTATTGTCATGGACAAGGTTCAAACTTCCAATAATGATGTCAAGACAGCTATAGAAGAAATGCAAAAAGATGACCATGTTGGGATTGAAACCTTTTGGGATCCTGATGATACACCTCCTTTCCATATTTGGCTACACCCAAGCTTTTGATACCTATGATAACCCCCTCTTTAACTAGGATATCTATGATAACCCACTCTTTGACCATGATGTTGCTGAGGAAATCCACTCATCATCCTTCCATCACACTTGCCCTGGGCTAGGGTATGAATCTCCTAATGTTCCCTCTATCAATCCATCTTGCCAAGTCACTAATGATGTGCAAGTCTCTATTGATGTTAGTAATACCAAAAAGGACAGTATCAAAGGCTCCACTGATGGCATCACCACTCCCACTTTATTCATCTCATCCACATCCATCCACCTTGTAGACATGGATCAACAAGTATCATCTAAAGAAAATATAAATTTGGCAAATAAAAAATCAAAGGTAAAAATTCCTTTTCCAAATGGAGATTCAAAATCAAAAGAAAGCTTGCCATGGAAGAAAAATCAAGAGAAGTCCCTTAGCCAAAATAAAAAGCTATTGGATAAATCAAAAGAAAAAAAGGATCAAGAAAAGTCCCTTAGCCACAATAAAAAGCTATTGGACCTGTAGATATCCAAATTTGGACACTTAATTTATCTAAATTTATCACTTTTCATCTAAACATCCTCTTATCTGAGTTAATTAAGTAATATTACTATTATTTAATTAATATCCTTAATTCTGCCAAATCCCTAAGGTATTTAATTAATAATTAAATACCTTACCCTCCTTAATCCCCTTTTCATCAAATGAATTAAATAAATATTACATTTATTTAATCCCCCACATGTCATTTTCATCTAATCCTAATCCATCTCCTAATCTCTTCATTAAGGATGTGCACATGCCTAATCCTTGATTAGGATGTGTCACATCCTCCAACTTTTGCAAGTTGGCTTCTAATCCTAATTAGCCCCTAATTATCCTCTAATTACTTATTAGTCAAACCTAATTAGTACCTTGGTCAACTCTCCCCATCTCCCAAGGAATTTTTAATTCCTTTTTATTCACCCTAGGCTCCTCTCTTCCCCATGTGAATTTTTAATTCACATTTTATTCATTCTAGAATCCCCTTTTCCCATGCACCTTCTAGAATATTTGACTTGTCACATAAAGTCACATGTGACAAACTCCCATCTTTTGGAAGCATTGTCTTATCTACTAGATTCTTCCAATCATTGTGAATTTTTAATTCACTTTTATTCACCCAAGATTCTTCCCATCTCCCAATGTACTTGGAAGGTACTTGTCCTTCCTCCACCTCATGTACATTTTTGACACCTCACTTACACCTCATCTTCCTTAGCACTTCACCCTCCACATGTCAAGATGTGAGGGCTTGTGGGTTCTCAACCCACCATAGCCCTTCATCTTGACCTTGTTGGATCAATCTTGACCGTTGAATTCTCTAGAGAATTCAAATTCCTCTATAAATACCCCCTCCTCAAGGGAATTTACAACACTTAGTCATTTTGTAACTACATGCTGCTATTTTGTGCATTCATCTAGCCTACAATTACATCCACTTGCATTCACATCTAAGCACATAGTAAAATCCTCCATTTTAGCCACATCAAGAGCCATCAAGGAGCACACATATCATTCTAAGCAAGGGCCAATCAAAGGGATATCAACAATAAGGAAGGTAAAACCATTTATCTTGTGCTATCTATTTTCCTTATTGTTTTGTCACTCTTTTGGCTAATCTTGAGGTGTCTTTGGTATCTTATCATTTCACATTTCTTAGCTATTTTATGCACTAGAATAAGATAAATTCCAAGGTATACATTTCTGGCACGCCCGGTGGGACCCACAAACGGGTTCCCATACTTTACATTTGCTGTTGTTGAGGTTTTTGTAGGAACACATAGCAGAAGTGCAACTACGCCCCTATTTTTACTGTAGAAGTGCAATTGTGCCCTCCTGTTCACTGCAGAAGTGCAATTGCACCCTCCTGGTCACTGCAGAAGTGCAATTGCGCCCTCTTGTTCACTGCAGAAGGGCGTGTGTGCCCACCTGGGCTGAAACTTGCTTTTTTTTTTACTAACTCTTTTTTGTAGAAGGGCGTGTGCGCCCACCTGGGCTGAAACTTCTTTTTTTTTTTTTACTAACTCTTTTCTGTAGAAGGGCGTGTGCGCCCACGTTGGCTGAAATTTCACTTTTTACTAACACTTTTCTGCAGAAGGGCGTGTGCACCCACGTTGGCTGAAATTTCACTTTTTACTAACACTTTTCTGCAGAAGGGCGTGTGCGCCCACGTTGGCTAAAATTTCACTTTTTACTAACACTTTTTTGCAGAAGGGCGTGTGCGCCCATGTTGGCTGAAATTTCACTTTTTTTACTAACATTTTTCTACAAAAGGGCGTGTGCGCCCTCTTGGGCTGAAAATCACTTTTGGCTAACATTTTACTGCAGAAGTGCAATTGCGCCCTCCTGATCACTGCAGAAGTGCAATTGCGCCCTCCTGTTCACTGCAGAAGTGCAATTGCGCCCTCCTGGTCACTACAGAAGTGCAATTGCGCCATCCTGGTCACTGCAGAAGTGCAATTGCACCCTCCTGTTCACTGTAGAAGTGCAACTGTGCCCCCTGGAAGATTATTATCTTGGCTTCGAATTTATTGCTATTTTTCTCATTAACATTGTTCTTGCAAGGATACATGTGTTTTGTCCTAACTTTTTGCAGCATATTCTTGTGAAGTTGATGGAGAAAGTGGGATAAAATATCTAATATTTGCTTGCAGGGCTATCCATTTGCTCAATCTTTTTTTAAGTTATCCTTGTTGTTTGCATTAATCTAAGAACATAGCTTAATTAGAGGGAGTAATATTCGTTGCTTGTTGTTCTTGTCTTTTTGTGTTACCCTGAGGGAGCATTAGCTTGTTTCCGCTTTCCCCTTGCGCTTCATGTGAGCCTGGGGAGTAGTTGGAAGTGGTTAGTGCTTTCTTCATAGTGGGACCTGCTTGGGGATTTCATCACCCCAAAGGACGATTCCAACCACGCGTACCGGCGGGATATACAAAGGGGGGAGAGCGAAAGTTGTACCCCAATCTAGTCACATCGTAATTGGCAAAGTGTCGAAGCTAGGGTGATACCTAGATAGACGTGAAGAGTTGGTCTGAGCCCTTCAGTATCTTGCTGGGGTTCCCGACTCACGCTTGTGACGGGCTGGTGTTCACGGTTGTGCCTCACATACCAAGAGTATATCGAGGACTCCCTAGATACCTTGTGCATCCTAGATTAAGACCACTTTGGCCATACCCTTAACACTAATCATAGGGTTGTATTTGCTTGAGAGTGCTTTCTTGTGAGAAACCAGTGAACTTTTGATGATTTGGCCTTATTATTGTTATTTTAAAGTCCTTGTCATAGTCATTTGCATCAAACCAAGCCCCAGTTTTACCACAGAAAGGTGATTACGCCCTTGTTTTTACCGCAGAAAGGTGATTACGCCCCTGTTTTTACCGCAGAAAGCTAATTACGCCCCTATTTTTACCGCAGAAAGCCGATTACGCCCCTGTTTTTACTGCAGAAAGATGATTACGCCCCTGTTTTACCACAAAAAGGTGATTACACCCCTGATTTGCTGCAGAAGGGCGAATTTTCCCTCCTAAACACCCGAAATTGCCCCATTTGCATCCATTTAGCCTCTAAACCCCCATTTAACCATTACCAACCATTACCTCATCATCCCAAGCCTTCGTTTTGTCACTCTAAACCTCCAAAAACCTCTATTTGACCATTTTAAACTTCCATCTCATTATTCCAAATTTTCATTAACCATTCTAAATCCCCATTCATTCTCCACAATTATCTTCAATCCACCTGTTCATTTTAATTTCTCCCTAATCCATTCAAAAGTCCATACCCTCACCTAACAAATACCATAATTTTACCATTTACATCAACAAACACCACTCATAATCAACGCAGAAAGGCGGAAGTTCCCTCTGTTTTGTTGCAGAAAGGCGGAAGCTCCCATGTTTTGCTGCAGAAAGGCGGAAGCACCCTTGTTTTGCTGCAGAAAGGCAGAAGCGCCCCTGATTTACTATAGAAAGCTGACTACGCCCCCTAACTTCCTAGGGCCATCATTTACAAACTGTGCATCGGATCGACTTCATCCAAAAACCAAAGTTGCTTAGTTTTTCAAACTTTATCCAGTGGTACCTTCCATTTCCTCCTATCAAGAATTTGACCATCTCAGGGCGGCCATGCCCCACATCGCGGGGTGGATACGCCCCTAACTTCCCGGGGCTGTCATTTACAAAATGTGCATCGGATCGACTTCATCCAAAAACCAAAGTTGCTTAGTTTTTCAAGATCTATCCAGTGGTACCTTCCATTTCCTCCTATCAATAATTTGACCATCCCAGGGCGGCCACGCCCTGCATTGTGGGGTGGATACGCCCCTAACTTCCCAGGGCTGTCATTTACAAACCGTGCATCGGATTGACTTCATTCAAAAACCAAAATTGCTTATTTTTTTAAGCTCTATCTAGTGGTACCTTTTGTTTCGCCCTATCTAATCAAACCAATCCATTCCTTTAATCAAATTCATCCAATCATCTACCTAATCCAACCATTCGTCTACTCAATCCAATCAATCATTTCCCCCATCCAAATCCCTTGAACTTCGTCTCAGGTTATTATCCAAATTGACCTAAGTGTCTGATCTAATCGTCCTCATCAACATTTGCTTAGGATTTTCATCTGTCCTAAGTTAATCATCATCGTTGGCCCAATCAATTCACCTTCAATCTTAAGGTGGGTTCGGTGCTACAATCATCCATTTATCCTTTTATCCGATCAATCAGTATCCTAAGTCATTTAAGATAATCTTCAAATAGGATTTTTAGCCTCTTTCGTCATCTTATCCTATTCATCAGTCGATCCTATCAATCATCAATCGATCCAATCCAATCACATCACCTTCGACCTAATCAATTTGCTTCCATCTCGAAGCAAATTCAGTGTCGATCGTCCAAATCAATCCCATCACATCATATAATCATCATAATCTGAGCTTCAATCCAATCCAAATATGAGCTTAACCTAAATCCCAATTTGAGCTTTAGTCCACTTCCATCCCAAATCGTTGACCCATCCTCTTTATCCTTTCACCATCATGAATCTTTATCCTCCATCAATAGTGGTCAAGGGAAACCCTAATTACATTGATAATGATAATGAAAGTCTTGTCGATCAAGAGGAATATGGCATAGATTTCCTTGACACTATCATTGCTAGTAAGCTTTCTCCACCCACTTGCCAAAATCCAATCACCCTTTCGAGTTATCCCGTTATGTCTTTGTCCATGCCTAATCATGTTGTTTATGCTACCTTTGACAAGGGATATCTGTCATATTCATCATACCCTTCATCTACATCATCCTCTTATCCAACACCCGCATCCTCTTATCCTAGTCTACCATCTCAATACCCCTATCCTAATCCCCTATCCACATCCTCCTATCTAAATCCTTCATCCGCATATACCCACTACCCTAATCTTCCATGCCAATCTGCTCACTCTAATCCTACCTTCATACCTTCGTATCCTAATCCAACATCCACATCAACTTATCCTAATCCCACATCTGCAGTTCAATATCTCCATCCACCACCCACATCCTTGTGTCCTAATTCACCATGCCAATACCCCTATCTTAACCCTTCACCTAATCCCCCATCTATTCCCAGTCCTGCATCCAATCCCATTCCCCTATCTAATCCTAGCCCACCAATCCCTAGTCCTAATCCCCCACTAATCCATAAACCTTCATCCACTCCTACCACACCATCTCATCTTAGAGTATGCAAGTCTCTCATTTCAGAAGTTCTCCAAGGACTTGTAACAAAGAAGACATCTCCCACTCCACACATTGCAATCATGGAACCATGCCATCCCAACCCATCATCCATGGTCGTTAGTGACGAGACCCTTCTCCATCCAACACCTATCATTGATGATACCATCACATCTACCAAATCCATTGAACCCCCATCCCCTACCATCACATCCTCAGAATCCATCGAGTCCCCATCTCCTACCATCACATCCTCTGAATCGACTGAGTCCCCATCTCCTACCATCACATCTACCAAATCCATTGAACCCACATCTCCTACTATGAGAACCACCAAATCCATCGAAGACACCCAATTCCAATCCACTCACTCTACTCCTAGATCTACCCAATCCATCAAAGATACCCAAATCCAATCCACTCCTCCCACTCCTAGTAGCACCAAAACCCATTCCAATGAACCTCATGGATCTTTTGTCCCTCCATCTTCCCCACTTGAAGAGTCCCAACAAGAATCCGTCATCATGCCATTCACACAAGATGATTCATGCCAAGAGTCTAATCCAAAGCATGCCAACATATCCCCTTCTCCAGATCAAGATCCTACCATCCTATCTAGTCCACCTCAAGATCACAGTCCCCCATTCATTCCATCCCATGATCCCCTTGTCATTCAAGCTTCCACTGCTCCATCTCCATCTCCATCTCCATCACATGAGCCTACTACCACAAATCCATATCCTATCATGACCCCTACTCCCTCTCCTAGTGTTGCTATCCCATCATCTCCTTCTCATGATCCCCCATCATTGCCTAAAAATTCTATCCCCACACCACTTGCATATCCCCTTGGTCCTCTCACATTCCTCTATGGTGGTCTCCTCGCAGAAGAAAAACAAAGCATATACACCAACCCTCCTCTTCCACCTCATAATGAACTCACATCATTCTTCCAAAATAACAAAAATTCTATCCTAGATCGAATACTCAAGAGAATGAACTATCAAGGAAAGGGTTTGGGCCTGCATGAGCAAGGTATTATAGAGCCCATCCAAGCTAAAGAACATTTGTATCCACAAGGTCTTGGATGTACTACTCACGACTGATAATCAAAAAATGTTGGTACAACCTCTAGACGTCCTCAACGAGCCTTTTCCAAAAGAAATATCGGCTCTTCCCATCGCCCCACCAGATCATATGTGGCCATCCCTCCTCCTCTATCGTATCACCTCAAAACAACTATCCATCTTCCTCCTTCATCTGCTCCATCCATTTTGGGTTCTTACATCCCTCCATCTACCATCTCCAATCCTCCATCTACCATGCCCTTGTTTCCTCCAAGTCCTACATCTATTTTGGGCCCCTATATCCCAAAATCACCTCCTCCATCTCGTCCTATCCATCATTTCATCCATTCATCACCTATCCATCTCATCCATCATAAACATCCTAATCAGGATTGACAAAGGCACATACCTAAACATCCTCCATCTACACATAATCCCCATACTCCTACCCCATCACTCCACATCATCCATCTTCTCACACCCATCCCATTACTACTAAAAGCACTTTGGTTGTTAAAGAAAAAATGCATCAATCTAAACATCGGCATGAATCTAAAGCTCCCCATGTCCCCTCTATACAACATGTTGAAGAAAAGAAAAATCAAATCCAAAATCCAAATCAAATCTGTAGGCCACAAAGGCCCACCAAAGCAAAGATCAAAACCATGTGGATCCCAAGGAAAAAAGATGCAAGGCCATCACATGAAAAATACATAAGAACATCCAAAGTCGCTAATCCAAAAGCTAATCATACACCCCTTTCATCTCCTAAGTCTGTTTTGGGTCCTTATGTCCCAAAATTCACCATTCCATCTCCTCCATTATCCCCACATTCTCCATCCATCAATCCTATTATCTTTCCACATCCACCACCACATGTGCCAATGTTGGTCCTGAACACATCTCCCCATCACATATCCACCCCTTCATTCTATCCATACCCTTTCCAGCATCCCATCCATTATCCCATGTATCAACCCCATCAAATCCCTCTAATTCACCCTCATGCATAATCCATTTAGCCTAATAAGGTTGTACCAACATCCAACAGTCACTTCAAACATGGGCTCATAACACCTTGATCCTTATCACATGTCTTCTAAATCTGCTTATCCACTTCCTTATCCTTACCCATCTCCTTCTGCATGACATCCAAAAAGTCAAAAAAATCAAACAAAAAAAACAAAATAGTAAAGAGAAATAATCCATCCAATGGTGAAAACTTGGCAAACAAGCGCCTTGGATAAGTACCATGATGAAAACCTGGCAAATAGGCGTCATGCGTAAATCCCCATCTGCACTTGGGGGCAACTTCCTGATATGCATTCCCTCCATCCGCTATGCTTCCAGCTATGCACCTGTCTTCCTATTATCCATCCTCCTCATAAATCCCCCCATCCCACCTATCTTCCCCATCCTACCATCATATCCCATTTATCTCCCATCCCTCTATCCTTCTTGTGATCTTGATCAAAATAGGGGCACCTATCTATGCATGCTTTGGACACCTATTGGTATACATTCCCTTCATCCATGCTCTATCACATTCCTTAGTCACCCATCCTATTCTCATCTAGTTATCTCCTTTATCTTCCCATCCACTTGTCTTCTATCCCTCATGCCTCCTCATATATGACATATCTAGAGTGGGGGCATTTGCTTCCTTTGTGACATAGTCCTTGGAGACATCATCTATCATAACATCCCTTCATCTCCCTATCCATCTATTATAGCATCCCTTCCATCTCCCCATCTGTATCTTTGTATCCATCTATCCTAGCATCCCTTTCATCTCTCAATCCTTCTGTCCCTATCCATTTATCATAGCATCCCTTCCATCTCCCCATCCTTACCTTTGTATCAATCTATCCTAGCATCCCTTCCATCTCCCAATCCTTATATTCCCATCCATCCAAACAATCCCTCCCATCCCCCATCCCTATCTCTCTATCCATTCTTTCATCTTTATCCTCATACCATCTCACAATCCCTTGTCATTGGTATCTGGCTATAGGCCTCCCCCCATGCAACCCAATGCCATTTATCTCATTATCATCACCCATGCTTCTCTTGCACATCTTTCCAATCCCCTATCACTTTTCATCACTCATCTATCTATCATATCATCCTCCTAAGTCATTTTAATGCTTTGGATAACTATTCCATCCCTGAGCTTTATCTGATCATCATCATCCTATCCAATCCAATAGGTCTATCCTATCTTGTCATATTGGTCCCACCTTTTTATCCACTTATCCTATCATCTTATCATCCTTTATCCATTGTTTGCCTTTGGTCTTGTCGAACTACGTTGCCCCTCCGCTTTCATGTAGGCAAGGTCGATCATTTGATCCACCCCCGGGGTTCCATCATCAATCTTCATTGTCCACTTTACTCTTCTATTGTCTATCATCGATCTTTCTCCTTTTGTCCATCCTATCTTTACCATCCATCAAGGTCTCCATCTTGGTCAGTCATCCACCTTTCATTGAACTACGAGGGCTCTGTACTTTCATGTAGGCAAGGCTAATCTTTGATCGGCCCCCAAGCCCCTAGGTCTTTAGGTTGTGTCTTGTCTCCCTTGTGTTGTGTCGTCAAGCTATGCCCTTATCTAGCTGGTTCTTAACAAACAAGACCCACTTGTATCAGGAGATCCAATCGATTTTGCACATCCCACGTCATAACAATCTTTTAGTTTTCTATCCATCATCTTTGGTCTCAACAGGATGCATCCTTCCTAATAGACCTCATCAATCCCATCTATCCCTTGATCCTATGGCAAAGGACATTTGAAATTGATTGTGATATTTTGATACTTTTGGATTTTGTTTATCATTTGAGCTCCCTATCATCACTTATCAAGGCCGCCATGATCCATCATATTATGGTGTGTTTTGATTGGTCAACATAGGGGCATATCTTTCTCTTTTGTTTGATTGTGTCTTCTTGGTTGTCCCACATAGTACCCACCAAGATCCTCGAGGTCTTGTGTTATGCTGGGGCATCCTTTTGTGCTTGTGGTTATCTCAATACCTGGCCCGACCAAGGTATTTGTGACTTTGGGGTGTTGGGATAGCCTTCTTATCTATTGGGTTTATTTCATGCATTAGACACTATTACGCCTTGGTTCCACATACCCTGGCATTTGATGTCTTATGCTATAGCAAAAATTAGTGCTCCGAAGATGGAAAATTGCATTAGGATTGCATTTCATTTTCCATTATATCGTCTTGCATGTATCCCCCCATCCATTCATCCTTCATCCTTATCTCACATCTCTATCCAATCCCATCCATTCCATTTAGCCCGAATCATCTAATCATATCCTTGGTCTTGTTCCAGTCTTGTTACCAGCCTTGACCCATCATCATCCATTAGTATCATTTCCTATCCCTTTGGTGTTGTTTTGGGATGTATCCTTCCCTCATCAACAACACTTTCATCATCATCATCGGGAGGTATTCTTCCCTATCCTTTAGTGGTGTTTTGGGATGTATCCTTCCCTATCCTCGTGTTGTTTCAGGATCCTTCATTCCATCATTGACAACACTCCATCCATCCTCAACGCCTTTTGGCTTATCCATTTTTGTTTCCCAACCTCCTGTCGCCTTTTCATCCTTTCATATCCATCCCTTTGCATCCTCTTCCTCATCTCCCGTTTCATCATCTCATTCCTTTCGAGAGCACATTCGTGTTCTCTTGCACCCACATGTCCTCTCAAGGGGGCATCCTTATCCCTACTCTTCATCTTGACCCCCATCATCTTTCTTCCTAGTCATCCCTTTGATGACTGGGGCATCTTTTCCAATCTAACCATCTCCTTCTGGGTTCTATATTTTAATATTCTTTGAAATGATGCTACTTCGTAACACCATCTCAAAGAGGGGAAAAATGTAGACATCCAAATTTGGACACTTAATTTATCCAAATTTATCACTTTTCATCTAAACATCCTTATTCCAGTTAATTAAGTAATATTACTATTATTTAATTAATATCCTTAATTCTGCCAAATCCCTAAGGTATTTAATTAATAATTAAATACCTTACCCTCCTTAATCCCCTTTTCATCAAATGAATTAAATAAATATTACATTTATTTAATCCCCCACATGTCATTTTCATCTAATCCTAATCCATCTCCTAATCTCTTCATTAAGGATGTGCACATGCCTAATCCTTGATTAGGATGTGTCACATCCTCCAACTTTTGCATGTTGGCTTCTAATCCTAATTAGCCCCTAATTATCCTCTAATTACTTATTAGTCAAACCTAATTAGTACCTTGGTCAACTCTCCCCATCTCCCAAGGAATTTTTAATTCCTTTTTATTCACCCTAGGCTCCTCTCTTCCCATGTGAATTTTTAATTCACATTTTATTCTTTCTAGAATCCCCTTTTCCCATGCACCTTCTAGAATATTTGACTTGTCACATGTGACAAACTCCCACCTTTTGGGAGCATTGTCTTATCCACCAGATTCTTCCAATCATTGTAAATTTTTAATTCACTTTTATTCACCCAAGATTCTTCCCATCTCCCAATGTACTTGGAAGGTACTTGTCCTTCCTCCACCTCATGTACCTTTTGGACACCTCACTTACACCTCATCTCCCCTTAGCCACTTCACCCTCCATATGTCAAGATGTGAGGGCTTGTGGGTTCTCAACCCACCATAGCCCTTCATCTTGACCTTGTTGGATCAATCTTGACCGTTGAATTCTCTAGAGAATTCAAGTTCCTCTATAAATACCCCCTCCTCAAGGGCATTTACAACACTTAGTCATTTTGTAACTACATGCTGCCATTTTGTGCATTCATCTAGCCTACAATTACATCCACTTGCATTCACATCCAAGCACATAGTAAAATTCTCCATTTTAGCCACATCAAGAGCCATCAAGGAGCACACATATCATTCTAAGCAAGGGCCAATCAAAGGGATATCAACAACAAGGAAGGTAAAACCATTTGTCTTGTGCTATCTATTTTCCTTATTGTTTTGTCACTCTCTTTTGGCTAATCTTGAGGTGTCTTTGGTATCTTATCATTTCACATTTCTTAGCTATTTTATGCACTAGAATAGGATAAATTCCAAGGTATACAGGAACAATTAAAAAGAAATAAATATCTAGAAAAGTCCCCTAGCCAAAATAAAAAGCTATCAGACAAATCAAAACTCAAAGTCAAAAATAAAACTGAGCAAAAGTTGATCTCCAAACATGCCTCTCCCTCAAAACTCGAGGCATTTATCAAAGAAGAAAATCAAAGAAAGAACTTGATTCACAGTCTACATCCATGTCACTCATACCACATATTCCCTCCCACCCATCCATGTTCACATACCCATCATATCATTACACTTCCATTAGTGATGTCTTTCAATGTGTCTTTGATGGCGACCCCTTCATGTACTATAACTCATCGGTTGCCCAAGCCCCTTTTTGTCTAAAGCCTAATGGCCCATATATCATGCACATTAGGGATCCTATCATAGCCTCTTTCATCTATCACCTCTATCATCCATCATACTTGCCACTCATACTCCTCATTCTGATTGGATCCTTTCATCCAACACGGTCATTCACACAGGATTAGGGCATTGTTGTATCAGTCTTCAGATCAGGAGCATATCAATTGTCCACACCAGAAGGGGATTTGTTTTATGAACCCCTCAATAGCCTGCATCTCAAGAATTTCTACACTTGAATCATCCAGTGCATCGAAAAAAGTCTTTGAAAAAATACAAAAATATTAGAAAATCCTAAAAAAATGGTTGCCTTGATGAAAACTCGGCAAATAGTTGTCTTGGTAACAACAAAAAAAGAGAAAAATACAAAAATACAAAAAGAGAAAAAGAGAAAAATACATAAAAAAAAAGATAAAAAAGAGAAAAATACAAAAAAAGTGAAAAATAAAAAAAATCATAAAAAATATGAAAAAGTGCAATAAAAATAAGTAGTGAAAACCTAGCAAACAGGCGCTATTTGTGATAGGTTAGCTTTTCCATCTATTTGAGCATGCCAACCACTCGCTTTCTCAATTCACTTTCTCTATCCATCTACCTATCATTGGAAAGCTTCATGTACATGTCCTAACATCATGGTTGTGTCTCAGCCTAGACTGGGGGCAAAATCTTGAACTCACTAGGGGAAATAAACTTTGAGCTTGAACCAACAGAAAAACAACAGTCAGAAAACACAACAAACATGATCATAGTGCAACTCAACATTGAACATCAAATCACCATCAATAACACATCAACCATTTGAATCAAATAGCCAAATCCATCAAATCAAATCAAACCTCAAATGGATGATGTTCCTCCTTAATTAGAGCTTTATCATTACGGCATAAATGTTCAACTGTTGAACTTTAATTTTTGCTATCATATCTCTGGAGCACCTCAATGATGTATCACACTAGAGGAGCCAGGAAGGAGTATGATTTTTTTGTCTATTGTATATGGGTTGATCATTATTACTGTGCAAATTTTCATGGGACGTGCTCTACAAAGTATCACTAATGACATTCTGAATTTGCATAGGAAAATGATTAACTCTTGTCTATTTACACAAGCAACACTCAAGTCATCTCGGTTTAATTATAATTAGATTCTTGTGTTAACTTGCACTATCAAACATCATGGAAGTAGTACTTAGGTCATCATGGTCTAAATATACCATCGATGCTTGTACTCACTTTCATCATTTTAAAGGCTCAATGATGATAAAAATCACAACAAATCAGTTGTTACAATGACAACATTTGCATAGTTAGGTTAGTTTGCATTCATATTACATCATCAAATTTGTCTACATCAAACATTCGAGTTTCTAATCCTCTCTGAGCTAAAATAATCTTGAATCTCTATCGTGATCTCGATCAGAAAAATAACATTTCCGCTCAATCTCTCAAGGGGGCAGTGTACCAGCGTACTTCTTTTCATTGGGGCATCTAAAAAAAAAAGATTGAATTTTGATCTTAGCAAGGTTATTTTTTGAACCAATGTAGCAGATACATTACTTCAAAGAGGGGAAAAATGTATACAACTAAAATCGGTCAAGACAATTAATTAACTAAATACAAGTTATTTAATTAATGAACCCCTTTAATTCATTCACTTATAAATAAATTCTTAATTTATTTATATAATTCATGTCTTCTATTTCTCCAAATCTAAAATCACAATTCTTCTAATTTAATTAAATAAACAAATTTCTATAAGTTTGCTTTATTTAATTAATTTTCACTAAATCCCAAATTAGGAATTCAAGGACATTTCTACAACTTTTCATGCCACCTCACCAAGGTCACATGTGCTTGAATTCCTAATATGGGATTTAGTGAAAATTAATTAAATAAAGAAAACTTATAGAATTGTTTATTTAATTAAATTAGAAGAATTGTGATTTTAGATTTGGAGAATTAGAAGACATGAACTATATAAATAAATTAAGAATTTATTTATAAGTAGATGAAATCTTAATTAAATAACTAGTATTTAATTAATTAAATGTCTGGACTGATTTTAGGTGTATAAATTTGTCCCCTCTTTGAAGTAATTTGTTTGCACATTGCTTCAAAGAAAAATTTGATACTAATGACGGAAAAAAATAAAAATTGATGCCCCAAACGATGATTTTTAGGTGATGATGGATATATGCCCCCTCGAGAGGTAAATCAATGAATTTTTAAATTTTTAGAATTTTTAGAATTTTTGAAAATTTTGATGATTTTTCGATGATTTGATGATGATTTCAAAATTTTACGATAAAGAAACGATTTATCTCCCAAAAATGATGTTTAAGCCACTAGATAATGAAATGATTAATTGATGCCTCATGTTGTCTCCTTGTGTTTTATGTTTGATGATCATGTTCAATCGATTGATTTGATGATGTTGATTTGATAGTTGATGATTGACCTCATAATAGGTGAGGATCAATGATAGGATGATGATGATTGACCTCATGATCAGTGATAGTCAATGATAGGATGTTGATAGTTGTCCTCATGATAGGTAAGGATCAATGATAGATTGATAATTGACCTCATGATAGGCAAGGATCAATGATAGATTGATGATTGACCTCATGATAGGCGAGGATCAATGATAGATTGATGGTTGACCTCATGATAGATGAGGATCAATGATAGTTTGATTGATCGATGGACCTCATGATAGGCGAGGTGCATTGATTGATGAACTTCATGATAGGCAAGGTTGGATCAATTGATGAACCTCATGATAGATGAGGTTGGATTGATTGATGAACCTCATGATAGGCGAGGTTGAATTGATTGATGAACCTCATGATAGGGGAGGTGCATTGATTGATGAACCTCATGATAGATGAGGTTGAATTGATTGATAAGATTGCTGATTTGTGATATGTTATGATCATAGGAGGATTTTAGAGTGGTACAGTCTAATTTTGGATTTGATTGGGCGATGTGGTTTGACTTCTCTGATTGATATGCCCCAATATAGGATTGATTAATGTATTGATACTTGATGTATACACTTATTATGTCAGAGATTTTGTGATTTTTGCCACTTTGTTGATGTATCTCTCCATGTTTCGATATCATTGTACACTTGACATTATAATTTTGAGGTTCTATGATATGTGGTGATGATTAGTGATCTATCTATTTATATGATGGATGCATTTTATTTCTATGTTATGTGATGTTCTATGATATGATGATATGATATTATGGATGCAAATGAGGATGTAACTGATATGCTATGGTTCTATGATGCTTTATGAATGATGTATATATGATGTATGTGATGGATCCTATGATGTCAATGAAATGTGATGCCTTTTATGTTTTTGTACTTTTCTAATGCAAATAAATGATACAATGGATGAATGAATGATGTATGAAATGATCACATGATGATGCATATTTCTATTGATGTTTATGTGATGTTTACATGTGATGATGATCATGATGATTATGATGCTTATGTAATGATGAGATTATGTAATGATGATATGATAATGCATGATTAATGATTCTATATGCTTAATAAATGATATTTTATGCTATGTGAGATGGATTTTATTATGCAAATGATGAATGATGTGCATGTGATGATCTAGTTTTTCCTTTCTCAATCTTGGATTTGAGTAATAACAAATCCCTCTTCACTACTGGTTTTAGATGTTCATAACAAGGGCATTATATCCTTGTTGATCAATCATGTTTTTCAGCAACCTTTTCTTCTTGGAAATCTTACTCTGTTGGACATGTCTTTCAATCATCTTAATGGACCAATTTCTTAATCCATTAATAATTGATGAAATGATTTAGATCATGCAAGTGAGATGGAATGCACTTCCTTTTGTGTTTTCTGATACAAATATTATGTTGTGATGCATGGATGGATGAATGATGTGATAGTGTTTTCTAATGTATGCAAATGATGATGCAACTGATGTGCAACTATATGAAAATGATATGTTTTTTATAATGTCAAGTGTACTCAATCCATTGATAAGAGAGATAACATCATTGTGAAATTGTTGCAGCTTTGGAAACCCCATAAATGCAAATGCAAACTGACATGAATGCAACCTAACTTAATCATGCAGTCCTAAGATACAAATGTTGTCATTGCAATAGCCAATTTTTTGTGCCTTTTATCATCATTGAGCCTTTAAAATGTTGAAAGTGATTAAAAGCATCGATGGAATAATTTAGACCATGATGGCCTAAGTACTACTTCCATGATTTTTGATATTGCAAGTTAACACAAGCATCTAAGTATAATTAAACTGAGATGACCTAAGTATTACTTGCATAAACAGACAAGAGTTAACCATTTTCCTATGCAAATTTGGAATGTCATTAGTGATACTTTGTTGTGCACGTCTCACAACAATTTGCACCGTAATAATGATCAACTCACAGACAACAGACAAAGAAAAATCATACTCCTTCCTAGCTCCTCTAGTGTGATACATCATTGAGGTGCTCTAGAGATATGATAGCAAAAATCAAAGTTCAATAGTTGAACATTCATGCCACAATGATAAGGCCATGATTCAGAAGGAACGTCATTCATTTGAGGTTTGTTTTGATTTGATTGATTTGACTGTTTGATTTGGATGGTTGATGTGTTCATGGTTGTCATTGATGTTCATTATGGTGTTGGACTATGATCAATGTGTTTTGTTGTGTTGTTTAACTGTTGTTTGTCTATTGGTTCAAGCTCAAAGTTTATTTCCCCTAGTGAGTTCAAGATTTTACCCCTAGTCTAGGGTGAGACATGATCACAATGCTAGGATATGTACATGGTGCTTTCCGATGATAGGCGGATTGATAGTGAAAGTGAATGGTGAAAGCGAATGGTCAGCATGCTCAAATAGATGGAAAAGCTAATCTATCACAAATAGCGCCTATTTTCAGGTTTTTACTACTTGTTTTTATTGCACTTTTTTAGATTTTATGTTTTTATGATTTTTTATTTTTTTCACTTTTTTTTGTATTTTTCTCTTTTTGATTTTTTTTATTTTTGAAGGAAATTTAAGATGGAATGAGATAACATGACCAGTTGAAGGAACATGATGCCCCACAAAAAAGGTAATGCAACCATGGATAAATGATAGATCAAAATGAAAGATTCACTGCAAAACATGTCACACAAGCAACATATCTCTTGTCGAAAGATGATAATGGTTGATTGATTAAGATGCCAAGAATTCATAATTGATTTCATAAGGCACGATGATGATAAGTACTTAGGATCACTGATTTCCTCTAAGTACAATAAGATTGATGATTGTTGATGATTGATTGAAAAAAGATATGATGATTGGGTAATGTTTTACAGCTAGGCTCAAATATGATTTACATGATAAGGTTCAGGGTTGCAAAGGGACATGATGACATGGATTTTAATAAGCTAGGAGATATGGAATGGAAGAAATCAAGGATAAAAAATAATGAATGGGATGATCAAGATCAAGTAGATAAGATATAGACACAAAGCCCAAGTATTTTTCCCATATTTCTCATCAAGACCAAGGAAAAGAAGTAAGGATGTATCTAGTAAGAATGATGGATTATGGATAAGGCGAAGGATATGGTACACAAGATATGGATAAAGCATATAGGATAAGATATATGATGTTCAAGGAGATCCTTAACCTTGTCAAGATCAAAGGTGGAAATGTAAGGAATGATAAGATGGACGAAACTTGCCCCCCAAGTGTATAGTGCAAGAGGAATATGGAAAATAGGATATGGATGATAGGAAGATGAAGGAAGCACTTAAGCATCAAGTTTCACGACCAAATATCCCTTTAATAAACCATGGTAAATGGGAATTAGACTGCTAAATGTTGGCCTATTAAAGGTATGATGGAAGAAACTAAGGACTTATCCAAAGGTTTGGATTAAAGGAGAATAATGGGGGATGAATGTTGGATAATGTATAGGAGGTGGGAAGGCTTGTTTATGGATAGATGGAAAGGATGGCAAGATCAACATTGGCACACACCTTGAAGGGTGGTGGAGTGATGGAGGAAAAATGGATTTGGAAGGTGAGAGGTTTTTAAATGGAATATTGGAGGAAGATTTTGGATTAACAAATTTGGATGCCAATTTAGATTTTATTGCTTCTATGAGACTTTTAGGAATCCACATGATTTTTGACTTTGATATTTGCTTCATGGGCCTTTGTGGCCTTCGACATTTTTCTTTTTGATTTATGGACCTTTGTGATCTTTGAAAATTTCCTTTTTGCTTTGATGGGCCTTTGTGGCCTTTTGAAAATTTCTTTTGATTTATGGACCTTTGTGGTCTTTGAAAATTTCCTTTTTGATTTGATGGGACTTTGTGGCCTTTTTTATTTTTCCTTTTATTTTGGATCAAATTTTCTTTTATTTTTGCATGCCTCTTCGAGGAGACATGTTGATCCTTTGACAGATGTGGATTTTGATATGGAAGCTTTTGACATTTGGCACCCAAATTGCTTCCAAGAGCAATGGGAGGGGTGGATTGAGATGAATGGTATGTAGGTAATATGGATGAGTTACTGGAGTTGGACTTTTGAAAGGGAATCAAGGATGTGTGCCTTTGTTGTTGAGATATAGGATATGGACCTAGGATAGATGGAAGGTTTGATGAACTAGGATGAGGACCTAGGATATATGGAAGGTTTGGTGGATTAGGATGAGGACCTAAGATAGATGGTAGGTTTGATGGACTAGGACACTTAGGTGTATAACCAAGGCTATGATAATATGGATTTTGTTGGACAAAAAGGGGTTCTAGGATACCTTGTTCATGAAGGCCTAATCCTTTTCCTTTGTAGTTCATACTTTGACACATTCGTTTACCAATGGGATATGTGTTGTTTGTGAAACAAGATGCGAGTCCATTTTAGGGAGGATATGATATGGATGAAAGGATAGGTGTTGGAAGTAAACCGGATCGGATAAAGGCAGAGGATCCCAATTTGTAGGTGTGTGGTTCATGGATAGCTCGTATAGGTGTGATAGGCTCTTGACATGGGGATGATGGGGTGTTTTGATCTTGACTTGGAAAAGGATCACGAGGTGTTTGTGTTGATTTACTAACTTTCCCACATTTCACACACCATTTTGTGTGTAGACATGTAGCACTCTTATCAATCATCATATTGATTTGTGATATTTTATTTACTAACCATTGATATGATGATTTAAAATGAAACTATAAAGCATAACATGATTCTAATTTAACATGATGCTACAATGCAAACTTGTTAAAATTCTAAACAAAGCTATAAGACTCCAAATGCTCCAATGCTCCAAATCTATTCCTACATGATAACTCTACTAAAATGTGGGATACAAAATACATTGCCAAAGGGTTATATTTATAGGGTTTTCCAAGAATCTTGTGATGTGGCAGCAATGTGCTTGAATCAAGAAGGATGTTCCCTTGACCAAAGACAACATGCCAAATGGATGGGGGAATCAAGTGTGTGAGGAATAAGCCATGTGTTTGAATGTCAAATGGGTGGGAGAATCAAGTGTGAGGAATAAGCCATGTGTTTGAAGTCCAAATGTGTGGGAGAATCAAGTGTGTGAGGAATAAGCCATGTGTTTGAATGCCAAATATGTGGGAGAATCAAGTGTGTGAGGAATAAGTCATGTGTATGAAAGTTTGTTAAAGATAATTCTAACTAAAAATTAGAATTGTTTAATTTCATGTGACCTTGGTGAGGTGGCATGAAAAGTTGTAGACATGTGCTTGAATTCCTAATTTGGGATTTAGTGAAAATTTATTAAATAAAGCAAACTTATAGAAATTTATTTAATTAATTAAATTAGAAGAATTGTGATTTTAGATTTGGAGAATTAGAAGGCATGAACTATATATATAAATTAAGAATTTATTTATAAGTAGACGAATTAAAGGGGTTCATTAATTAAATAACTTGTATTTAATTAATTAACTGTCTTGACCGATTTTAGGTGTATGCATTTTACCCCTCTTTGAAGTAATGTACCTGCTGCATTGGTTCAAAGAATAGCCTTGTTGAGATCAAAATTCAATTTCTTTTTAATTTTTTTGGATGCCCCAATGAAAAGAAGTACGTTGGTACACTGCCCCCTCGAGAGATTGAGCAAAAATGTTAATTTTCTTATCAAGATCGCCATAAAGATTCAAGATTAGTTTAGTTCATAGAGGATTAGAAACCTGAATGCTTCATGTAGACAAATTTGATGATGTAGACAAATTTAATTATGATGTTTATGTAATGCTCACTTTTATTTTTTACTTTAATTTTTTATTTTTCTAATAGCTTTTTATTTTGGCTAGGGAACTTTTTTGGATACTAGTTCTATAAGCCCACAGAGCAAGGTCCAATTGAGCATTCCAATCATGTCTAGCCTCGTTGACGGTTTTCTTCAAGATTTTTAGGTTAGTCTTGTTTAAGGCCTCTGCTTGTTCATTTCCTTGAGGATATTAGGGTGTAGAAAATTGATGTTGTATATGGAACCTCTCATAGAGTTCTTGGACATCCTAATTTTTTAATGGTATGTTGTGTCCCTGATAATAGATTAAGGGATGTCATACCGACAGATGATATAATTCAAGATGAATGAGGAGATTTTCATTCCTATGATAGTGGTCAAAGGGACAGCTTCAATCCACTCCGTAAAATACTTTGTGGCTGTGATAATGAACTTGTGTCCATTTGATGAAGATGGATGAATTTTCCTTATGAGATCCAGTCCTCACTGACAAAAAGGCTATGTTGATGTGAAAGGTTGAAGTTCTTGTGCTGGTGCATGGAAATAAATGCATCAAGTAAATTTCCTCATATACAAATTTGAGACTCATGGTTCTAAATTCCTTCACATGATCAATAGGATATGTTTTACTATTGTATTTGTCATACTTAGGGAATTCACAATGTTTGGGAAAGGGAATCTTGTGGATACTTTGATCAAATGGATATCGAAAAATGTCTTGGATCAAGTATCATTTTGAGGTTCCCCTTTGCATATCAAGAATTTTTTGTTGAAGGTTCTTCATTTGGTGAGTTAGGGAAACCACTTGTTCAGTTTCTTTTTTAGGTTGTTTTGGAGGTGCTTTCCATTGATTCATATAAAAGTCCTCGGGTAATTTGAAACCTTGTTTGGCTAGCATAAGGAGGTAATTTTCCCCATTTTGTTCAAAAATATTTTCTAAGAATTTATGGAAGTTTGGGTCTTGTTCAACATTTTGGATGTCCTCCTCGGTTATTTCATCCCCTTCATTATTGTGAATTCCATGGAAAGGATTCTCTTCATCCTCTACCATGGTGTTTTGTGTCTCACTATTTTGGGTTTCAATGTTTTGAGTCGCAATGATTGGAAATTCAATGGTTGGAGTCTCAATGGTTGGAGTTTCAAGGTTTGGCTCCTCAATGTTTTGATTTTCAAGTCCTTTTTCCTTGAGTTTTTGTTTTTGTAACCTTGTTTGAATGGGCATACAAGTGTTATAGTTTCAACTAAACTTCAATCTAAGTTTGGAAGAGTACCAAGGATTACAACTAAGTCAAATAGAATGAGAAATTATAATGAGACTAAGTTTGATTTTTTACTATATAGCTTTGCTTCATGATGAAAGGATGATAAATCTTGATGATGAAACTAGGCTTAATAATCAAAGGTGTGATAAGTTTGATGATTTTTTGCACTTTGAGATGTTAGATCTTTGTTTATGTTGGAGAATTCCACTTGTAGAGGTCAATTTTAACAAGCTTAGACTCTATGGTACCAAAGGAATGATTTTGGACTTGAAGAAGATTCTAAATTTTGGTTCAAACTATGAAACATGGGAACTAGTTGAACTCTCGGGTTTTGCATTGAATGGATGTGATAAAACAGAGCCTGGATGCCCTAGAAGATTTGAAAAATGTGCTAAAACAAAGTACTAATGTGCCATAAAATTGCACAAATGTGCTATAAGATTTCCTGGATGCACTAAAATAGGGGGCCTATGCGCTAAAATATGCAGTGAAAAATAAATAAATATATATATATATATAATCTAAAAAAGTGCAATAAAAACAAGTAGTGAAAACCTAGCAAATAGGTGTTATTTGTGATAGGTTAGCTTTTCCATCTATTTGAGCATTCTGACCATTTTCTTTTTCCATCCATCTGCCTATCATTAGAAAGCATCATGTACATATCCTGGAATCGCGGTCGTGTCTCACCCTAGACTGGGGGAAAAATCCTGAACTTGTTGGGGGAAAATAAACTTTGACCTTGAACTAACAGACACATAGCAATAGGAGAAATGCAACAAATACAATGATCATAGTCCAACACAACATTAAACATTAAAAAAAACCATGAACACATCAACCATCCATATCAAACATCAAATAGCTAAATCAATCAAATCAAGAAAAACCTCAAATGGATGATGTTCCTTCTAAATCATGGCTTTATCACTATGGCATCAATGTTCAACTGTTGAACTTTGATTTTTGTTATCATATCTCTGAAGCACCTCAATGATGTATTGAACTAGATGAGCTAGGAAGGAGTATGATTTTTCTTTGTCTATTGTCTATGAGTTTATCACTATTACTGTGCAAATTATCATGGGACGTGCTCTACAAAGTATCACTAATGAAATTATAAAGTTTCACTGCACTATCAAACCCCAAGGTCCAAATCCATGATTTAGGATGTGGATAATACCATTTGGATGAGTTGCTAGTAAAAGATACTACTATTGTCATGGACAAAGGTCAAACTTCCAATAATGATGTCAAGACAGCTACAAAATAAATGCAAAAAGATGACTGTGTTGGGATTGAAACCTTTTGGGATCCTGATGATACACCTACCTTTTCCATATCTAGCTACACCCAAGCTTTTGATGCCTATGATAACCCCCTGTTTAACTAGGATATCTATGATAACCCACTCTTTGACCATGATCTTGCTAAGGAAATCCACTCATCATCCTTCCATCACACTTGCCCTGGGCTAGGGTATGAATCTCCTAATGTTCCCTCTATCAAGCCATCTTGTCAAGTCACTAAGGATGTGCAAGCCTCTGTTGATGTTAGTAATACCGAAAAGGAGAGTATCAAAGGATCCATTGATGTCATCACCACTCCCACTTCATCCATCTCATCCACATCCATCCACCTTGTAGACATGGATCAACAAGTATCATCTAAAAAATATATAAAGGAGGCAAATAAAAAATGAAAGGTAAAAATTCCTTTTCCAAATGGAGATTCAAAATCAAAAGAAATTTTGCCATGGAAGAAAAATCAAGAGAAGTCTATTAGCCAAAATAAAAATCTATTGGACAAATCAAAAGCAAAAAAGGATCAAGAAAAGTCCTTTAGCCACAATAAAAAGATATAGACCAATTAAAAAGAAAGAAAGATCTAGAAAATGTTGGCAAGAGACACTATAAATGTTTTATGGTGTTGCCATTGATGGAAACCCTAGTCGATGATTGGATCTACATGTCATCATTTTCTCATACTGGCAGATAGATTGAAGATAGTCAAGGGAGAATAGAGCATCCGACAGTTTTTTGTTCATCGATTCACATGTAGATTTTCTATTGTTATTCTAATTTGTGGATCTAATGGGAGGTTGATCAATGTATGTCTTGTGTTATCCAAAAATCTCAGTGCCTCGTATCAAGTTGTGTGCAAGTCTAGAGATCCAGTTGGATATCTTTATGTTCATCAGTGTTTGGCGACTGACCTAGTTGATATAATGTGTCGTGGATATTTGAGGAGTGTTTACTCAAATGCTTTTGTGTTTGAGAATTTTTTTTTGGGTCTAAGCTAAGTTGTGGTCAACTGTTGTGGATGCGCATTGAATATTATTTATGATTTGAGCTATCAATTGTAAATATTTTTAAGTTTTATTGAAGCTGACATGTTGTGATTAAATTCTTAGTCGCAGATATATATAAATGATCAATTATATCATTTTGGTGTGTGAATAAGGTGTGTCGATGTGTGTTGTGAATATCATAAGGGTGATTGAGTGATTATGCATAGTTTCAATTGTGCATTAAATATTTTGTGATGCAAGTTAGAGCAAAGTAGAGTAGAAGTGCATAATCAGTTAGAAGAATAGAAGATCAACTACTAAGCCTAACCGGAATTGTAATCAAGCGTTTATAGATGCTACTCTCTTAGTTCATTCTTTTGGATCTAATCCAAATCTTTGTAAGGCAATGTTCCTTTCTATTTTGAGCAATGAGCTCTAGGTAGTGCACTTGAATGCAAGTGCATTCCCACATTGTAATCTTCTTTTTGAGTATACTCAGATTGTCGATTAGCCATTCACCGTCGTTTTTCCCCTAAGAGGGTCTCGACGTAAAAATCCTTGTGTTATGGTGTTGTGGTTGTTTTCTTTATGTCCGTGCATATTTCTTTTGTTGAATGTTTTAAGTGGGTTAAAGATCAGGATAATAAATTTAATTTTTGTACAACACTGATTCACCCCCCCTCTAAGTGTTATTTGTTTCCAAAAATTGGTATCAGAGCTAGTTCCTCGAAAGAAGTCTAACAGCTTGGGGAGTTCTTGGAAATTGTTTTCAATGGATACAAGTAGTCTTCAACAACAATTTTTGGTGGCCCTGGATTATCTTGACCAGTCAAAATATGAGAATCGGGAACTACAGGAAAGTCTTGAGAATGTAAAGAAATTCATCCAGTCATTAAAAGACAAAATCAATGAATTAAGTGAGAAAAGAAAGGAATTATGTGATTAGCTTAAGTAGAAGAATAGAAGCATGGAAGATGAACAACTAAGTCATGCCTTAAAGTTGAAAATAGAAGAATGTGAAAAGTTCTCTAGAGAAAATACTGCCCTGAAGTGTGAGATGGAATCTATCATGATAAGAATGACCAAGGAGATTGAAGATAGAAGGAAGAATGAAAAAAAGCTTGCTCAATCCTTGAGAGAAAAATTTGAAGAATCCAGCCAATTAGACAATGATTTGGAACAATCTAAAAATAATGAGGAAGTGCTTGAAAAACAGCTTAATGATCTCATAAATGAACTTACTGTTGCAAATGAGGACAAGGAGAAATTCAAAGCTAGCTCAGCCAAGCTTGATGAGTTGACTAAAGGTCAGAGGACTAATGGTGACAAGCGAGGTCTTGTTTATGAAGAAGGACAAAGTTCCAGATCTGGACAAGGGAGATTCAAGCAAGGAAATCAGATGAATGGAGCTAGAAGGAATCCGGCAAGGCAACCAAATGCTCAAATATTCAATGGTTACTATTTTACTTGCAATAAATTTGGTCATATGGCTTCTTAGTGTAGAAGCGGGATGAATCCAAGTGGACCATCATTCTCAAGTTAGTGCTTTAATTGTAATAAGTTTGGTCATGAGTCAAATGAATGCAAAAATATTATGAACCACTTTCATAGAGATGTCAGATGCTATGCATGCAATAGACTTGGGAATATTGCTAACCAATGCAGATCAAGGAAAAATTAGTGGAACAGTAGCTCTGGATAGAGAAATGTTGTGTGTTACAACTGCAACAAATTTGGCCACACTGCTAGATTTTGTTGGAGCATAAGAGGTCCGGTAAAACAAAACATGTAGCAGGATGTTAAGGGAAAAGGTAAAGTCACTATAGATGTGATCAAGAGGCAAATGCAGAAGAAATGGGTGAAGAATCCCTCTGTTGAAGGAAATGTGCCAACACTAGAATTTTCTTCTAGTAATTACTCTAGGAATTAGTTTTAGGCCTTTGGCCTAGGGGGAGTTGTCAAGAAAATATCTTAACCCCTTACCGGTAACTGACACCAAAATGCAGCCAAGTCCAGTAAGTGCATAGATGCTTTTTAGATGTTGTTCAACCAATTGGAGAAAGTATTATATAGTATTGGAGATCCACAAAAGAATTATCTATCACAGTGCATGGAAATAGGGTAACTAGATGAATTAGGGTAAAAGCATTTATTGTGGTAAAAAGAGTTAGGTGTGTGAATGATAAAAGGTCATTTTTATCCTTCATTTGTCACTTTGCATTTTGGAAGTTTGGAGAGCTCTGGGGTGAACTTTGTTGAATTGCGGCGAGATTCAAGTGTGAAGAAGATTCAGTGATCAAACTTTGATCCGATGAAAAGGTATTTATCAAAAAAAACCTAAGAATTTGTGCATTTGAAAAATGGCCACTCCATTGGTAGTTGATGTCAAGGATAGACCCCATATGAAGATCAAGTGGCATCCTTTTAAGTCCATTGAGACTAAGCCCCTAGGTGCATTTTTGTCTGTACCATACGGTGTCTTGCATACTAAAGACATTAGGGCTTACGTTCATGCTAATATTGAAGAGTTAGGGAGCTTACAAATGTTGAATTTGTACTCCAACTGTATAATTGGAGAGGACTTCACTGTTAAGCCAGAATACAAAACCCTACAAGAGAAGAAGTTCACACAGTTTGTAAAATTCCCCATATTTGAGGAAAGTGAATGGGTGTGATATTTTGAGCCAATTTCATGTCGAGTTCATGTGGTTGAATATAACTTTTAAGATTATGAAAGAGGCTATAATCATTGTCACAGGTCTAAATTCCTCTGGTAGATTGCCAATCTTGAAATTTGTAAAGAATCAAATGGTTATTGATGCAACAAGTGCAAAATTTGATAGAAGGGAAATGGCAATCGAAGATATTGTTGAGTGGATGTGAAATTTGCATCGATGGTCATTGGTTACAAGATCTACCACTCCATCCGGGATAATTTAGTATCTAGTACAACCATTTATGCAGCCTATCAGATGGTAAAAGAAAATGCAGATTATGACTTGTGTGAGCTGCTTAGAAGTCAATTGATAGAGAATCTAGGTAAGATTAAGAAAGACAAGAAGAACCCTTTTAAATATAGTAATTTTTTGTTGTTTCTATTCTTTTATTTCATGAGTGAGGTTCCATGTGTTGGGAAAGTTCATTGGCAAAGTAATCAACCTATAGTTGTTCAAATAAGAGATATATTGTATGGAATTGGTGATAGTCATACCAGAAAAATTGCCCTCTGGGGGTACTTCAAAAAATTTCAGAGTATGATGCATGCACGAGAAATAATTCCTACTTCAATTGTAGAGAAGTACAAAGATATAATCTGTTTCATGGTAGATATTGATCAATGCCTAATGGAAGTCATTGATCCCAGAATGATATGGACACTAGTAGAATTTGGAAAATAAATGACTACGTGACTAAAAAATTTAGTCGCATGACTAAAACTTTTAGTCACGTGACTAACACTAGTAGAATATTGCAAATAAATCACTAATTTGGTCATCAGGTAAAATCAAAACTAAATGACTAATATCCAACAAATAAAAATGACTAAATAAATTATTATTACTCCACTATTCTTTTTTCTTTCAAATTTGATCATAATCCATAGAGTTTAAGCCCCCCTCATGGGACCCCTACCTAAGCTTGTCCCCCTCCCAAGGGCAAGTTCTTACGCATTACTCACCTATTCGCCACTGGAAACACCACTTCCTATCCGACTTGCATATGTTAAGCATGCCACCAGCATTCATCTTGAGCCAAGATCAAACTCTCAATGAAATTCAGAGTTTCATTACTTATTACTTATAGCTCCCTTCTTCGTGGATGAAGTTGATTCACAAATTATCTATCATCTATATAATATTAAGTCCTCTATTATTCTATAAAATCATGTATATAATATTATTATATTATATTATATTAATAATATAATATTATAATATTATATAATACTATAATATAAATATTATAATATAATATATAATATTATAATATTTATATTATAGTATTATATATATTATATAATATTATATAATTACGCTGGAAGCATTATACAGTGAAAGCATTCAACGAAAATTCTCCGCAAAGTTTTTGAAGCTGCATTGAAAATAACAGGAAGGTGGAAGTCATGTGTTGTTTTTGAAGTTGCATTAAAATTGGCGTGCATTTGTCAGTCTCCAAATCTCGAGGAATTAAAATTCATTAAATTTTAAGCCGAAGATATAATGCAAAGTTAAGCCAAAGTTTTGATATCCATTTTCTTTTCCTCCATTTATATTTGCCAATTATCTACCTCCCCGTTGGTCATTGACGAATTTGTTGGGGTTTAATTTTCGCATAAATAATTTCAAATAATTTTGAAGAACCTGTCCAATCAACGGAAGAGGGAAAAGTATCACATATGTTTCCCTAATGTTTTCTCTAGTTTTTCTAAGAAGGGCACATGGACCTGGAACGGGGTGTGTGGCAGTATATTGCTTCGACAGTTTGGAGTAAGGGATAGATGTTTTAGGCCCCCGCTTCAACCCAGATTTCTATTTCTCTCTTTCTCCGGTTGCTAATCGATCTCCCAATGCTCCTTGGTTCGTTCTGTTGCGGGGTTGATACAGTGCTTTTCAGGGCTGTGATGCATTTGTTCTAAGGGATCTTTCCCTTGCATGCCTTGACAAGTGGCAATGGCCAGATTACATGACATAGGCGTGGTGAATTGTTGGTGAATCTTCAAAAGATATCCTGAAACGGAATTGTTATTTATGTTTTGGAAATTTGTTGGTTTTTCTTGGCGAATGTAAAATTTTGTGCACTCATCCAATGTTGGGAGCAGAGAATGGAAAACCAAAGTGAAGGTAAAGACAATTGTGAACATGAGCATTGTCTATTTTGGGTCTACTTCTGTGTTGTTGGATACGGGTGGAAGTGTGGTGTCTAAGAAGCCATCAGACATAAACTGTGGGACTATAGCTTTTATAAGCTCATGGGCAGGTAAGATTTTTTTATACACCAACTAGAAAATACCATTTTTTTGTTGCATAGATTTAATGCAAATGTGTAGATAGGCGTTAAATGAAGTCAAATGTATTTTTTTGTTCTTGGGGGTTTATTGGGGTCAGATTGTTAGTGTATGCTATGAGTTGTTTTTGACAGACTTTTTTATTTTTATTTTTAATATTTTGTGTTGCTGGAGTGAGGTCTTTTCATAAATCTATCGATTTTTGTAGGTTTTTTAGGTTTTATTTTATCCAGGAGTTTTTGTGATTTATGAGCTATTTTTGACTTTAAGGAAATCTCCCCCTTTAGGTTGTGCAAGCAGAGTTGAAGAATTTAGGGCTTGGAAAATGCTTGTACATTTAATGAACCTGTGATATTAATTGCTTTTTAATCTTGTTAGAAGGAAGAGAGTAGCGCAACAAGGATATAAGACTAATTTCATAGCTATGATCAATTGATGGGACAAAAAGAACACTTAGTTTGAAGACAAGGCTTCCAAAAATGAAACACAAGTCACAACCATTCCACTTCCTATGAACACAAGAAGGATGAATGTTGGCAAAAGTATCTAATGGTGATAAAAGACTCTATTTTGGCAGAAGAATCCACTACATTTTGATGGGTTTTCATGCTTCCTAACAAGTAAACATCTATGAGTAATTGTCTGATGATCCCCAAGTTGAGCCTGTAAAGGTAGGGTCAGATCCCTTTGTAAAAATGGGATGGAGATTGGTGACATGTGATAGCACCAACTCTTTAGCAATACTAGTAGTACAGAAGTTAGTAGATTTCTTGCTACAGAATGTTTTCCTCAAGAGATTTCAATTGGAAGTCCCTATACTAAAACGTGTCAGCTCATCTAATTCACCTAACACTATTACATAAGCACAATTCCCAAGATGCACTATTTTATGCATTTGACTCATAATGATTATTGTTACAAGACTCATTAGTGGGCTTAACATCTTCTCAATGAACCGGTCTTGAGTACCTCTTGCTCAAGTGTAGTTGAAACATTAACCTTTGCAGGAACTATTTAATCTTAGACTAAGCATTTTGACTTTGTAATCTTGGCTTGTAAAGTGAACACGAAATTACAATAGTTATTGTATTGTTATCTTGATTAGGACTTACCTATTATCTAAAACATTCAATTATAATAATTGTGAACCTAATTTAGTTTAACTTAGCATGATCTATTAGTTGAGACCCATCCTTTGGTTTAGCCTTCGTTTGTAATCTTGTATTCTACAAATATTTCACAAACAAAATGCTTCTTTTTGGTCAACATTCATTTGAAATTAAATCAGTCTAGTTTCTAGATTAAGATGATGTCCACTAAAATTTTGCATTTTAATAAAATATGTTCGTGGATAAAGAACCAAGAACCACTTAATATAATTAGATTTGTAATGTCAAGGGAATTAAAAAAAGAAAAATATCTGCTGATATCTTCTATACTTTTACAGACCAACATGGAGAGATGCACTATGAATGCTAAGAAGTCAAGGTATGTCAAATATGTGAGGCAAGGAACACAGATGACAAGAAACATATTCTACTAAAATGTGTGTCATTTTAATCTATTTATAAAGAATGTAATACATTAAGTAAAGATGTGTTAAATATGTGCATTTTAAACCATGGAATGTAGATGGTGAGAAACAGAGACCACAACATGTGCAACTATTTTAATCTATCCAAAGTTTCTAAAAATAGCCACCACATTAGTACATTATCATGGGAAACACTTCTACTCAAGTCTCTTTGGGCTTTGATTTTGATGACTGGCAACTACATTAAATAAAAATAGTGTTGGTACACATTGGTGTTAAAATAGTCAGGGTGGATGTACCCTGTTGTCATATGCTCTTCATTGATATGATGCTTTCTAATGTGTAATTTGTTTCATTCCACACAAAGCTAGAAAAGAAAAATCCAAATTCACTGCTTTCTCTAGCTTAATTTGAATGTCATGCATTCTAGACTCTCTGTTTGAGTCCTCCTCGCTTTTCTTTCTTATTTATGCAAGTGTTGCTGCTATCTTTTAGACATTGTCAGGATGGCAACAAACTCATTTTGTGCATATCCTGCAATCCATGAGATTGAATCTCTTTGGGGAATTTTGTCAAATAGTTCACGTGTCTTGTGCCAAGTTAAGGGCTTGAGAACAAGCTATGGACATCCATCAAAAGATAATGGATCAGGTCAGCATTTAAGCAGAGGATCACCCCTGCAATTTGTATTTTGTGCTTTACTGAGTAGTTTGGATTGATTGTGGACCTATACTTCCTCTTCCTCTTCTTTTATATATTCTCAATTTCCATTACCTAATTATTTAATAGTAATTGCTAGATGGAACAAGAATTAAAATACAATGAATCACATTATCAAATATGAACATTGATACTCATGAGACCACAAGTTGAATCAATCAATTGAAGTGACAAATTTTGAGACTAATATCATATATGTCTGGTCAATGTAGAACTTTATTATAGACTAAGTAGTAAATAACAAAAAATTAAGAGTCTTATAAATAACCAAAACAGGTTGGACCATACCTGACTAATGGATGGATCATACTTGGCTAATGTCCCATGTTTATGCAACTACAAAAATTACTTCAAGGTATTAAAATGATACAGGGCAATGTTATATCACACCCAAAATATTATGGTTTGTGAAACATGCCCATGGGCATCCTAAATAATCCCTGAAGATCTACACTCTCCTTATCAAATTGTATGGCAACCTTAAGTTGAACATACCGATGTTGGCAGTTCCCTACAAATACTACATTGCCTTTCTTTGCTTAAGCTACAAGCGATATGAACTTCAATTAAATTTTCTGCTCTACATAAGTAATTTTGTAGTGACATAATGCATAGGATTGCTTTTTGCACTTAAATACCTTACTGATCCTATTGATGGCATGCATGCCAACTACAATTTGAAATATTTAACCTTTGAATTACCAATTCCTTGGCCTTTTTCTTATTGTCTCACTTTATTTAGAGATAATATTGTCAATTAGTTTACTATTGACTTTATTTTTGGATATGTCATGATGATTGCGCAATCCAGTTAGCTATTTTTTTCTTTTGATTTGCTCCTCTCTATGTTCACTATTAGCTCAATACATGCTTGGTCGAAGAAAAAAATTATGCTTTCCTTTCCTCATCTAGCTCATTTGTGATCAATTTTACAATCATCTAGAAGAAAATCATTTCTTTACTAATTTAAAATCTGTTGCTCCATCCTTAATATTTGTTGTTTGGACTCGGTCCTAATTAAAACCCATGTTTCATTTGCCTTCTCTGGAGGGCCTATTACCTCTACACCAAGAATTCAATCAAGCCTACTTATTTTCCCATTCTTTTGTGCAGATCCTAACACCTCTACACTGAGAATTGAATCAAGCACATTAATTTTTTCATTCTTCTGTGCAGCCAAGAATTTAATCAAGCCTACATATTTTCCCATTCTTCTCTACAGGGCCTAAAACCTCTACACTGAGAATTGAATCAAGCTCATTAATTTTTTCATTCTTCTATGTAGCCAGTGTAGGGAGCATGTTGCCACCTCCAGATCCTGGCATTATTTAATTAATTTTTTAAAATCTTTATTGTAGATGTATCCAAATTTTCCAAAACTTACTAGTGGAATAAAATTAGATTTAAACACGAACAGTGTGTTGCATGCCCCTATGGATTTCTCCAAGTATTAGATAATGTAGTTTATGAATAAAGTTCAGATTTTAAAATCTTTTATGGTGGCAAACTTGATTTTGGATTGATACGTTAGAATGAAATTTTGTGAAGTTTATAATGACCTATAATAATACTGTGGCAGATTAATTATATGAAATATATCTAGGAACATTTGTGAAAAGGGGCATTTGTCTATGATTTTTTATTTCATCACACAAATTTTCCCTCATTGGCTTCTCATGTCATCGGGTTCCCCATTTCTCTTTAACCTCTTTCCCTTACACCATCACATCATCCACTTGTCTTAGCCTTGTACGCATCAGCTTAAGGAACTTTTCTCTTGGCTTTATATATTTTATTTTTTTCATCTGGGCATCAAATACATTTATGCCACTATCTTTAAGTGATTATGCTTTTTTGGGTTAGTCAATGCTCCAATTAATTTCTATTCTTTGCTCTACATCCATTTATGTTTTTGAAATTTGACTCAAAACATGTATTTTTCTCTTAGCAAATTTGATTGCTTCTCCTTCTCCCCCGTTTCTCCAAACAAATCAATATGAATTTTTAGAAGTTATACAGACTGTTGTTTTAACATGGTTAGAGTAATTACAATATACATGATTGACAATTTTTATACAATAACTATAAAATATAGCTTGCATGTGCCAATATTTGGATTCTGAATACTTTATTGCTAGTACAACTTGATCATAAATGGTTGAAACTCTAAAATTAGTCTCACGAATTCCTAGAGCATGTCTTACCCCTCATCAATGATATTAACAACATAAAGCCAGGTTGCAGCCTGTATGCTCATTAGAATTTGATAAAAGAGATTGCTTTTGTAAGGCATTTACATATGTTTTTGCAGTTGAAACTTTTCAACCTTTTTTCTGAAGTATCAAATAGACCTACAGGCATGCTTTCCATTGTTTAGGATTTCAAATTGATTTGTCCACGAATAAGAGGTGCATCAATGTAACAAATAATAAAGCCCTTTTTGTTTGGCCAGCATTGAAGAAATGATGTTTATTGGCTTCTTATTTGTTGATAAAGGTGCTAGGTTTCAAAGGGAACCAGGAAAACTTTTAATTTGATGAGCATTTTTCATTAGCAATTGAACTTCTAATGGACATGTTGAAGTAGTGCTTTTTGGGGTATGCATATGAGATCTGTATTGATGTACTTTTAAGTGAGTTTGGTTAGAACTTCAATGTACATTCTCTAGCATGATTGCTACTTTAACTATCAAGTGAGATCAAATTTTGGTATTTTGTTTCATATTAACAATCTCGCTTTCTTTCTGTTGAGGATTGACAAGATCAACTGCCAGCCAGCACCTCAAAAAGTATGTTTCAAGAAACTTATTAACAAAAAAAAGACAAATTGTCATGTGATGGCAAGGCTAGTAAACTATTTTGTGTTTGCCAAGGTTTAAACTAGTACTTGAGGTTTAATTATTGGATATCTATTATATGGATTATATATTTTACATTGCATATATAAACTGTATTGCCCTGTCTGGGTGAAATATCTTATTTTGTGAATGACTGATTTAATAGAGTAAATTGTCTCCTTATCTAGTTTTATTTTAAGCAAATCATGTATTTTGGTTTTTATATTAATCATGTGACTTCTTTTCAACAAATTTTTCACTTACATGGAAAATGCTTACTATTATATCAATATGTAAAAATCAACTCACATGATAGTTCCAACCAAAAATTCATTTAGATGCCCAAATTGGAAATTCCATTTTCATGTTAGTTTCAAACCAGAACACATCCAAAAGCTTTGGTTTCATGTAGCAAATACTAGGTGCAACTATTTATGGGATTACTATAAGACAAGCTCAAGTTTCAACAATGAAAAAGAGTAGACATGGATATTACTCAAGAAAAAGAAACACACAAGCAATTGACCATAACCTAAGTCTAAGATTGGGCATGTAGAAAACCTTAATCATGTCGTACTCAAACAGTGAGGTGGCTCTAGAGAAAAAAAAGTGAGTATGACCATCCCAGCATCATGACTCATTTTTTGTTGTTTTATGTCAAGTATAGTTTCTATGGTTGCAAAATTCTAGTTAGCAGTGCTCTTATATTTACACTTGAGTCAGAAAATTGAAATACAAAAATTCTAGTTAGCAGTGCTCCTATATTTACACTTGAGTCAGAAAATTGAAATACATAAATATTGTAACAGGTACACTGAAAAGCTTAACCCATCACTACTAATTGTTTATGATATAGGATATTCAACATTCTCTACTGTATTCTATACTGCAATCTCAATGATAATATCAACCAAACATGGTAAGCATATGAATTTTATCTCTCATTTTTTATTAAATGTTTGTATTGGTTTTCCAAATTAGTAACAATATGCACTTTTTATAGTAGAGAAATTTGCATCCAAAGAGCACAACATACTAGGGCAGAAAGAAGAAACAATTCCCAATGCATTAAGAGCAATAGCAGGTGCTATGTTTGCAAATAACTTTAAAAACAGAAAACATGTATATGCAGCTTTATATTTCAGTTTACATTGCCACCAAAACAAAACACTAAACTTTTTGAGTTCTGAACTATGTCTAAGATTACTCTATTGCTCTTAAGTAGATCAACAAAGGTTCAAGATCAAAGGAGTTCACTTGTCTGGACTGGAACTTCGGATGGATGAAAGTAAGTCTGTGTGGGGCTTAGAAAAATAGTTTCAGCCAGGGTCCAGATGGTTGCTTGCAAATGGTATGGGCAAGACACTACCTTTGCTCAAGTCTAAATTACATAACACAGAGAGAAAGAGCAAATAAGGAGAATCTATCTGGAGTATATCTGCTACTTCAGAGGACAAGGACACTACTAGAAATCCAGACGTTGTTTTTCCCAGGCGATTCCTCTGGAGAGGGTGATAGTTTCCAAATTTTTGTTCTAAATATTCCTTTCAGTATGTATACTGTCTAGTCTAAGCACCACCAGTTGGTTGAGTTCTCTCAAATATTGATTATTACTAATTAATTGAGGAATTAGATAGACGCATTCTTATTATTTGTATATGTATAGCTTGAACAAGGACCAACTTCTGTTAGTGTTGCCTCCAATTAGCTATTGCAATTTGTTTACTTGGTTTATGATAGCATTATAATAGCATTTCAATAAAGTTGAGGGGCACTGATACAAGTGTCATCTACAAAGTGCTTGCTGCATGTTTGAACCTACCATTAACTAGTCAAAAAAGAAAGCATGTACGTCCAACTTCACCAACACAATGTCCATGTTCTTGTTTACATATTTCAAAAAAAGAAAACATGTATATACAGCTTTATATTTCAGTTTACAATGCCAACAAAAGAAAACATCATACATTTTCAGGCTATGATACTTGGTTTACTTTTGACATTTTATAATATATGGCTTAAATTGCAATCTTATTCAGCTACATATTTACGTATACTCTATTGCCATCACCCATCACCCATTAGCTTAACTTCTCAATCTTTTTTTCTTTCCTTTTAACTTGTATCCCATGTAGGCATAAATCATGTGTATTTTATTTCTCTTGTTTGAGAGTTCTTCTCATAACCTGAATCTTGTTCTTCATATTTATCAGTTTATCCATTTCTTTTACATCAAATTCTTTTGATTGCTGATCTAACTTGGAGAGAATGACCTTCTCAAAGGTATCTATCATGCCTATCATATCATTCAAATTTCATCTGGATTATGTGTCCTTTACCTTTGTATTTTTCATACCTTTGTATTTTTCATAGCACTGTAAAACACTGCTCTTCATGACTTACACTATTTTTGGTGTTCAAACCATTCTGACATGCCTTAATTTACATTGCAGATTCAAGAAGAAAGGGTTCTCTACTCATCTACAAATTCTCTACTATAGACTATTTTATCTGTAGAGACGGTTATTTGTATCCTTTTGAAATGGTTGTGTCAGGAAGTCTATGGGGCTGAAGGATTAAGATTTTATGTCCCAGAAGAGTAGTACATGGAAAAGAGCTCTGCTGCAGGCTTCACAACAGAGTGGGGACAAGTTATTTGAAAATAAACCCTTCAATTCATTCCTGCAGTCCATGATCTAGATGCTACGAATGATAAAAGACAATAGTAAAAACAAAAAAATAGTCATCAAAGACCAACTCCAAAATACTCATAGCACTGTTTTCCCTACACCCAGCCCTACTTAAGGTAGGGACTCCAGCTCACGCAGAGCGCTTGTTTTTATTAGTCCCTGCCTTTAAAGGTAGAGACTAATGTTTTCACATGACCAAAAAACTGTATTATTTTGTGCAT
Organism: Sequoia sempervirens; assembly: GCA_007258455.2. NCBI lineage: Eukaryota > Viridiplantae > Streptophyta > Pinopsida > Cupressales > Cupressaceae > Sequoia > Sequoia sempervirens. The sequence goes on from VDFB02105785.1 coordinate 147,926,545, forward strand.
CGGGAATAGAGCCAGCAATTATACATGGTTTTAACCAAAGTTTGATTTCATTTTTTTAATTTTTGCTAGTTTTTCTCTTTTTCTGATTGGCCCTCCTATTTTTGCCAGGGGTTTCCTGATTTTTCAATTAAAAATAAGACAAAATATTATTCTGACCAATGAGCAATAAGTAGGGGAAAAATATAAGCCAGTTCCTAATGTTGGTTTTAAGCAGATTTAAAAAACAAAAAAGGGCTATGAGGGTGCTTGATGGGTAAGTGGCATTCTGCAAATTAGTTCACGTGTCTTTGTTTTCACTTCCACATTTTGCATACATTCTCTCTGCTATCACATTTGGCATACATGCCTAAAGAACAGTTACCCTAATACAATGTTTGGTTATTTGAAGGCTACCGGAACAGATAGACCAGACATGAAGCAGTTTGAAATGGATGGAGGTGATTTTTGCAGTGATAATGGGAAGAGAAATCTATGGCATCATCAGGCTAATTTGTGCTTAGCTAATTCAATTAATACAGATTTAGTTAATTTGAATTTAGCCTATTCAAGTTCAATAGCAGAGAGCTTAAAGAAAAGACTCCTCAGTCCTAGTGTACTTCTATCCATTGGCTGGTCGGTTAAATAAGGGAGAATCAGGCAGACTAGAGGTTGACTACAATGCTGCCAGGTTTGAATTCGTGGAAGCATGAAGGAGAAGGGTTTCAGTACAAGATACTTTTCCAAAACCTTGTCCCCATGGCCCATCCTTTCTAGGAACAAAATTGCAGTAGACCTTTCCTCTTGGTACAGGTATGCACATGTCTTGATGACTTCTTTAGTATGCAGTATAAATTTGTTTCGAAATGTAAAAAATAATAGGAATTTAAAATTTGCTGTGAAATTTAAAACCCAAGCATAGATCTAAACAAGGGGAATTTTTCACATGTCAATGTTTATGACCATATAACATGAATATGAAAAATCGAATTCCTATTCAAAGGAAAAGTTATTAAATCAATTAGTTGGTTAATAGGAGTTGCACTCCCCTCCATGGAACTACCTTCTTGGAGTTGCTAACTCAATATCATATGGTCTGAAAACTAAAATTATTATCTTAAATGCCTTATTCTTGTTTGGGTACAATAAAAACTGAAAGTCATTAAAATATAAGTTTCTAATTGAAAGGCTTATCCATCCTTCTCAAATTCACAAGTTTGGTTCTGAGTTTTCCCTAGCTGTCTTGTATTCCTGTATATGTGTATTATTAGTTACTTGGAATTGAATGCTTATATATTTCCATGGTATTGACTTGAAGAGTCTCTATTTGAGTATAGAACATGATATGTTTTTAAGTTTTTTCCATTACCCCTAAAAATAATGTTGTTGCAATGCAGACAGTGGTATTGAAGGTTGCCATGTCCTGTGAAGGTTGTGTTAGAGCTGTAAAGAGAGTACTCAGCAAAATGGAAGGTACTATCAACTGTCAAGACACTCTTGTTACTTTAATGTCTTTTTGACCATAAGTTTAGAATTGAATTTTTGGGACCAAATCATATTGACAAGTTGTGTTGGAGCTGTAAAGAGAGTACTCAGAAAAATGGAAGGTACTATCAACTGTCAAGACATTCTTGTTACTTTAATGTCTTTTTGACCATAAGTTTAGAATTGAATTTCTGGGACCAAATCATATTGTCAAGCCTAATTTCTTTCTTTGCATCCTGAACGTAAACTGTTCTCCATGATGGTGCTTCAATTTTCTCAATATGTTTATTTCATGATTACCATCTGCACTAGTTTCCTGATTTAGAAGTCTCTGTGCAAGATTTTCCCTGTGATACTCTACAAATATGTCTTTTTCAGAAATGTGGCCAAAAAGGCTCAAAGTCTTATCAAGTATGTCTTCAAACTCTTCCTCTTTCATGCCACTTGCTTTAAGAATATTATCACAAAGTGTGGCCAATAATTGGGCACAAGAGATTCTTGCAACTTTATTTCTACAAACCACTTCAAATGCTCCCTTAAGTGTCCTTTGGAAAAGCCCATCATTCATAAAATTCTCCTGGATACATTGCAAGTGCTTATCATGCAATACAATAAGTTTACCCACCATATGCATTTGTGCACTTACACCATCTGCATACCCAAGTAATGATGCCCCTTCCGCCACAACATGCTGCTTACTTTTGCACACCCTTAGACTCATGTCTAATGTCTTGGAGAGTTGGAATAGTTTACATTCTTCATACAGATGTCATGCATTGAAAAAGACATGCTAGAATTCTTGGATACAGATAAATTGTGGGTCTTGCCATGGTTGATTTCTAGCAAACCTCCTAGAATGAACAGGTAAAATGATAAAATGTCTCTTCAACACTCCCTGAACTCTTATGCAAGGAGTTAGCAGCACTTTTATATAAATCTTGAATCTCAATCCTAAATAAATTATTGGAATCTATTGTTATTATGTTGTGGTGATCAGGCTGTTGTTATTATGCTGTGCTGATCAGATCCAATACTAAACTTCAAACAAGATATTTTATATCTCTTAATGGAAGGTTTCTAACTTGTGTACCTTAATTCAGGCTATTGTTGAAGCAAAAAAGGCTAAATACAACACTTTGTTCTGACATTGGAGCTCTACAGGAGTTCTCAGAGGGTCTCCAGTGCCTGTGTCTATCCCAACACCTTTCTCTAGTGGCCGAGTCCTGTCAAGTTCCAATCATCTTCTAGTGGGTCTCTACTAGTGGGTCTCTAGCATCAAGCTCCAACTCTAGTGTCTATTCAAACACCCCATTGCAATTCTGCATACCTCAAGCCCAGGTCCTAGTAATTTTTCCTCTTGTTGTCCTCTTCTAGCCAGATTGTAATCATTGATCTCCAACATTTCCAAGGAATCTAATTCTCTTCCTTTTCTTTGTCTTTTACATTTAGTTAATTTCTATTTTAGTATCAAATTTTAATTGATAATTTGAATGTAAAGTGGTAGTTCCTATTGTATAATAGTTTGTATTTCAGGTTAGTTAAATTAAGTTGATACATTGAAAGATATTAACCCAAGTTAGTCTAAACACTTAGGACTTAATCTATGAGTTTTTCCCAAAATCACTTCAAATAAATGTTCCATAAACATCAGTAGAAAACATGATTGCTGACAAAACCCAACAAAAAAGACGGGGACCAGCATCACACCTCTAGCAATGTAACAAATTGAAGCAATGTCATTGGAGGGGTTGAAAATTCAAGCAGAAATGGCTGAAGAAGAAGCTCCCTACACTTTATCTCCAGTCTCATTTCCCAATCGGACCTTAGGCTAGCTCTTGGCTGCTATAGTAGACAACAATGATGGAGCCTCCAATGGTGTCATGGCCATGGCAATTTCTCTAGAAGAATGGGCAAGGATAGATGCAGGATTAAACCAAGAAGAAGAAGCAGCAGCTAAGGGAAAAAAGACAAGGGCAATTCTTGCTACTCACCGTGCCCATGAACACAAAAACAAAGAGCATGGTCACATGGGCAATGCTCTAACAATTGCATTGCTTGTGCAACTGAGAGACCCTTTGAGAAATTATGAAGCAGTTGGGTCTCCAATGATAGCACTTGTACAAGCAGAAAGAGTAAAGGTTCCTCCACCTTCCAAAATTTCTAGAAGTGTGCATGTGCCCATTAATGGAGAAGAAAAGGAGGATGAAGTAGATCAACGAAGGTTCAAGATCAAAGAAGTTCATTTGATGATTAGCTTATGGATGGAAGAATCACTTCATGGCTTCTTTTTGTTATCTGTAGCATGTTTCTGAAGAGGTTTAAGGGCCTCATTCTTAGTAGGCCAAATGTTATGCTAGTGAAAAACTCAAAGAAATACAGAATTTTGTTTGTGAAGAGGGTAACAACTACAACTGTGGATTTAGGACTGGCCACTATATATCTGAAGATGACCACACCACGAACTATTGATACAAACCACCCTGTAGGCCTAAATGAAATGATAAAGACAATAGCAAAAACCATAAAGTAGTCATCAAAAACCAACTCCAAAATACTCATAACACTATTTTCCCTACACCCAGACCTGCTTAAGGCAGGGACTCCAGCTCAAGCAAAGTGCTTGTTTTTATTTTTGTGAAAGCCGCCAAGAACAATGTTGCCGAGAATGCTAAAGATCTTGAGAGGCAGAGGTTGTGTAAGATGGATTTTAGCAAGAAAATAATTTCTCAGATGAGATCAAACCCTACTCACCTTTTGTGGCCTTCAAAATCCATAGTAAAAAGTGATGGAAGAGATATTGTGAAGAAAGGTCAGAGGAAAAGCAAATATCTATTTTCCTTCCCCTGCCTCGTAGCTCTTGTTTCTGGCGGTGAGATGGGAGAATTGTCTCACTTGGACACTAAAAATCCTATTCTTTATTTCAATTTTCCCCAGGTAGGTTCATGGTTCAATTCCCACAGCCTTCATTATTATTCTTTGAATTTTGTTTTGTTTGATTCGATGAAGATTGCCTGGCTTTAAGAAGTGTCTTATCTGAATTGTTTGTTTCAGAATGAGGCATTTGAATGAAGAGGAAAGAAAATTTGTGCGCTCAACAGCTTTAATTGTAGATTTTAAGTCCCAGATTTCAAAATGTTCCCTGTTGCTACTCCGAATGGGGTTTCTAGCTGGCCTCTGCAATCATTCCCGTGTGAGTGTTTTAAAATTCTTGAAATTCCTAGAGAATTTTGTTGATTAATTGAATAATTCATGTAAATATAGATCCTATGAAGATTGAAAGTTGAGCATTAAGTTTGAACAATGAAAATAGGAGATCCTCCAGAAAGTGAATATTGAAAATGGAGGTAGAGCAAAAATTGTGAAATTGTGACAATTTGGGCCAATGCAAAGAAAAAATCTTGTTTCTTTGTTAAATTTGTTAATTTTTTTGGTAATAGTTATTTGTGTAAATATGGCTCAAAATCTGGGAAAGATTTTGCTATATGTATACTATCTGTAAATACAGGAAACATAAGATTCAAATGTATTGATTTTGTAATTATGAGAATTTTTGCTAAACTTATTTTTATTGTATATGGTGCATGTAACTGAAACAAATATAGTTGAATGCGTAGTTTTTCCATTTTCTTAAAAAGAGTGTTTATTTGTTTGTTCTGGCTCACAATGCTTAGTTATAATAGAAAACCTTCCAAAAAGAGTTGAAGTTAGTACTGTTGTGTGAACACAAATGTAAATAAGATTTAGAAAATAATTCTATGTTATGCAAGTGTAAATAAAATCTGTTAAAAAAAATAGTCATGCAAACAAGAGGCTTAAACAATAAAGATTTTTCCAGATATATAAGTAACTGTGCATGAGGATTATACTCAAATCAAACTATGTTCTATATTTTGTTAGAACTTGTGTAAATTTATCTGCATCTGTAGAATCTAAAACATATAAAGTTTGAACTGTTTGTGAAAATTTTGCAAGGAGATGGCAACAAATGGTTAAGTTTTGGTTATATATGCTATTTTTGTAAGCATAGCCAAAAAAGATTAAGATTTGGACACAAATGTTTTAGTTTTTTCAATCAGCATGCAACATGTATCAGACTTGGGATAGCAATGGTAATCTCCTACCAATTTATTGCCAGACCACTACCCAAGAACATCATACGGTATTTGGTTCTAAATTCAGATAATCTGATTCTATCATTATTCCTTTCTTGATTTACTTTTGTGAATTGGTAAGACACAAAAATTGATGCGAAGTGTGTAGTAACTTTTGTTGCCCTTTGTTCCAGATCCAGTCTTGAGATTTCAGCTACTTGATATTGAAATGGCTAATGAAGAAGACAAAGGGATAGTGTCTCATCATCATCATCATCAGATTTATTGTTTGACAAGCTTATAGATATGGTATGTAGATGAATATTTTTGTAGATTACTTTAACAAAATAATTTTTCCTTTCTATGTGCATATTAGTTTTTAAAAGTTAATTGTGGCCTTGTTGGTATTTTAACAAGTATTGTGTTTCTTGCATTTGTATATAATACTACGTTGTTATTTTATTATATTATACTACGTTGTTTCTGCTACAACAACACTAACCTACATTTACATTCATTTTTTGTTCATTTATTATATAGACAACAAGAATCCCAACCTGGTTTGGATGTTGGAGTTGAGACAGTGTTGTCAACGACCTAGTAATAGATTTTACCCTTAAATAAGGGCAACGACCAACCTTCTAAACCTTCCTAAAGCCACATGCTTGGCTGGTGATGGTCATCAAATCCACTTTGTCTTTGCCACTAAAGCAAGTCCACATAATGAAATTTCTCTATCTTAAAATGTAAAAGCATTTTTGCAAATAGTTTGTAAGTTTGCATTTCTAATACCTTGTATACCTGTCAAACATGGTTTTCTAAATGTTGAAATAGTTTCATTCCTAGTTAAAAAATTCCTGTAAGAGCAACAAAACAAAGGTCTTTATATTGATGTTTAATAAAAAAATATGAAAGTATTGCTTTGGAATTGCCTGAAATGCTTTTCTTTCTTGCAAAGCAGTAGATTTTGAGGTAGGAATGGAATTTTAATAGTGTTTGTTGTTTCCTCTCTTTAATGTGATAATTTTGTATCTTTTCGATGGTCATGTATCTAGATTGCCTTTATCAGGTTTTTGAGAGTGGGAATCCCAATGCAAAAGAAATAGTCCTTTCAAACATGGCAACAAATTTTGACCGGATTCTATTATAGTTTGAGGTTTGTTGCTTCAAATCCTCTCTATGTAATTTTTTATGCTTTAGTTCCTAAATGATGTAAAGAAAAAATAATTAACACATTACACTATATTTACTCATTTGTAATTTCTTCTATTTCTTCCTTTATTTCAGGATCCTTTCACATTTTCTAATTAAGATAGAGCAATACAAGAGCCTTTTGATTACTACATGTTTGGACAAAATTAAATTCGGCCATTGATTGATTTCAGGTATTGTTGTTGTGATTCCCAAGAAGGTTTTAGTTCTTGTTTTTTAATCTGATAGGATTGGTTGTATCTTATAGGAGGGTTTCTGATTGTAGATTTAAGCAATATTTGATCACCCCTAATAATATAGAGGTAGATTATTTTTCCTCATGCTTTTTCCATTGAATTTTTTTTCTATTAACTATGTAGTTTTGACAAATGAAAAATAAGGTTATTTTGATTTTTGAGACTAAAAATGACATCCTTGAGTAAATTTTTGAATGTAAGGGAGGTTGTCTATATGTTAGGCTTGCTAGGGGAATTGGATTGCTCAACAAGAAAAGGTTTCTAAATTAATTTAGCTCTAACTCTATGGGAAAGATGATAGTTTGATGGACATACACAATTCTACCTATATGGGAGTGATGAGAGCTGGATGGAACATCTAAAGAGGTTCCAGATATGCTAGAGGAAAGCTATGAGGAAACTAAATTGATAATGTTTGAAGTTTTTTTTTCTTTCTTAGATGTTGAGTCTAATTAATAAGTTTAATGTTGTGTTGCAACTTGCAGTTGAGTATGTTGATATGATAAAGGCTAGCATTGTCAATCATCTAAAAGTTATCAAAATTGCATTAGTTGATGCAGAAAGGTAAAACTATTTATCTTTATTATAATTAGTGGAACTTGCAACTACAATATCTGATAAAAATCTACTTCCAAATATGTTTGACATGCAAATTTTGAAACCTTATTTTCAGGTTGCAGCTCCAAATTGGAGAAGTAAAAGGTGAATACCAACAAGGAAGAGTTTGGAGGAGCCGAAACCAATAGCGGCGAGAAAGTTGTGGATTTGCAAGGAGATTAAATGGGTCGAGCCCCTATAGGAGGTCGATGCCCTTCCAAAATGACTGCAGTTAAGGAAGGGGAAAACAATATAAGTATATGAAAATAGGAGTATTATGTTTATATAGTGTCAGTAAGTTGTACAGTGTCACTGAGATGTTGAATGTAACCAATGAAATTTTGATTTGCCAATTAGGCTTAATAAAGTAAATTTTTAGAGTGGTTTTTTCTCCACTCAGAAATACTGTGTTTTTTGTGTTTGTGTTTGATCAATCATATTTGTTTAAGAATTTTAGTCTACATTTCATGGTGCTTCTTCAACATTTGAATATCTATGATAGTTGAATTTTATATGCATTAATTTGTGAGGATTAATTAAGTTAGATTTGATTTGTAATGACTAAATTAATGACTTACATGACTAAAGTAATGACTAAATAAATGACTACCATGACTAAATAAATGACCAGTTAACAACAATCAATGACTAAATTAATGACTAAATATATGACTAAATTAATCACTAAATATATGACTAAACAAATCACTACCATGACTAAATAAATGACTAAATTAATGACTAAATCAATGACCAAATCAATGACTAAATAAATGACTAAAATGGTTTAGTCATAAATTTGGTGGTGTTATAAATGACTACAAATAAACCACTAAAATAATCATGTGACTAAAATTAATGACTAAAATATATGACTAAATAAATGACTAAATCAATGACCAAATCAATGACTAAATCAATGACTAGATAAATGACTAAAATAGTTTAGTCATAAATTTGGTTGCATTATAAATGACCGGCAATAAACTACTAATGGTCACGTGACCAAAATTAGTCATATATATGCAATTTTTAGTAGTTTATTTAGTCATATATTATTGTTTTTGTACTAGTGGGATTATGCATATGGGATATGAATTCGAGGAGAACATCTTGGAGATGTATGCAAAACATTTATTGAGAAAGCCTCTGGATCTGGCAGAAGAGAGGTTTGGAACTATTGATGCCAAAATTTGACAAGGTAATAGTGTCTTATGGGAAACTCAATTTATGGGGGACCTTTTGCGTTAAACTAAGTGACCTCCAGATTTTTAGAGAAGTTGGCTTCTTCTATAATGGGGTTTTGGAAAGGGAAAAGGAAATCGAAATAATAAAATAAAGTCTAACCTAAGGCAATGCACCAAGACTTAATGATAGGCACGATAAATCATAGATCTAAGGGCCCGATTGGTATTTGTAGTGTTCTAGAAAAGAAAAAACTGAAAATTATAGCACAGACAATCCATTCATTGACATAAAATAACATTGCATACATTCCTACTACCAAGAAGAGTCATTAGACATGATCTAGATTAGCAAACTTGCATTCAATATATATAGAAGTTCTCAAATGAAATGTCCAGACAATAACAACACAATTTATAGTTTAATCAAATAGCATGAAAGAACAAAAAGGCCGAACAATTGGCACAGTCTAAAAGTCTTTTGCAATAAAATAAAATAGTAATAAAGGCTTGGCATCTTTTCGTAAAACCAGTGTTCCTTCAAAATTCTGGACCCGTTTCTCACAATAGAGAAAAGTATATATATCAGAAAACTCTCACCGCTTCGGAGAGCAGCAACAGAAAAGATTTTGCGATCCCTAGCAATGATGCAGAAATAAGAATATTCCTCAAGCCGTTGCAACATAAAATATTTGAAACCAAGCATCTAGTCATTCTAGGAAAAGGTGCATCTCCTGCAAATGATGGCAGTGGTCCTGACAAGGTTAAACAAACAAGTGTCACCATCCCATGCAAATGATTATGACATACGGTGTCCAATCGCAACATTTGGTTCACCTGATTCATCATCTGAATAAGAGATCTGCTGACTAGGTATGTGGCAGCATTTCACTGCCCATGTGAACTTTTATCTCTCACCACTGAAGACTTGGGCCAAGGCTACACGTGTTGAGTGGTCAAAGCTCTATCCAAAAATGGAGGAAACAATCATCAGTTGGGCGCAAAAGAGACACATGGCAGCATTTCACTACCTGCGATCATTATTTCATCCTCTCACTGAAAGATTTGTGAAGAGTAGACATGTAGCAAAAGTGCATCATAGACAAAAATTGTGGGGCACGCCAAATTTCTTTGGGAGTGAGAGCTTTGTGGCACTCAAGCGGAGCCCGATGAGGAAGCAAAAAAGAATGATCAAAAATGGCTCGCAACTACGACACGTGGAAGTATAGTGGGGATTCCTGAGATGCAAAGAAAGGGAAACCGTCGAGGTGTGTAGAGAAAACATGTGGAGCGGGAAGCAGACTTTGATAAAAGGTCAAGTTGATTTCCTGTGATGTGTGAGCTGATACCTAGAATAGAATACACCCAAAGGGAGCTCATTAAATATTTATTAATGGCTTTTGGCGACTACCAAGGGCGTTTCGCTTGAGGAATGGAGAACCCAAAATTTCTCTAGTTTAAATACTAGAGCACCATTTCATTAGTTAACAAAGTCAGAGATTGGAAAGAGTCACCTGCAAAGGCGACCATTCATCCTCAGATGGCCTTACTATGTTGCACAAATTCTCTTGTGCTCTGCTTAGATCAATCATTTCTTTATGAGGTAGGGCATTAAGTAAACCAGCCCTTGCTTCACAATGAAATAGTAGCTGTGTAAGCAGGTGAATAACTCCCTCAATGTCAGTTACAGTGGGAGGATGACTGAAATCTCTAAAATCATCCAGATCATTCTCCTTCTATTCTATCCTTTCTGCAATCTGCTCAACTGTAGCAATAGAGCCATTCTCAAGGAATGGGGACGGAAAACCAATCATGTTCAACTTGGAGAAACTCTCTCGCATGTTGTCCATGTAGCAGCAGCATCTTGATCTTCAATCCCTACTCTGGCGAGGTTTTCATCATAGACCGAGTATAGCTCAGTGAGTAGATCTTTTGCTTCCAGAACCTTTTCCAAGATAAACCATGGGAACTGCTCAATCATATCATGAGCCTCCTGGCTCAACTTTGATGTCTTGGTGATGAATCAGAGAGTGGGCTAGAATGGTGAAGGATTTTTGATTGTGGAGTCAACCTATTTTGATAGAAGAGGATCTGCAACAATTCTGGAAGTAGGGGTGTCCGTAGAGGGCACACCTTTAGAAAGTGAGACAAGGAGAACCTAAGTGGTAGCAGTTGGTGTAAGAGTTCATGGAGGAGTAGATCTAGGTGGAGTGTTTTGTGAAAATTGGGTGAAAGCTATTGCATGTGTTGGATTAAAAGTGGGAAACAGAGGGCCAGTACTCATGGCAATGATTGCCACTGAGACAGAGATAGATACCAAGGATGGAAAAGCAAGAGAATAGGGAGCGAATTTTACTTATTGACTAGTTGATGGCGGCTCCAAAATTGTTAGTGACTCTCCCTCAGCCTCAAGCTCCTGGCTAGCTACAAGCACCTGTCTTCCAGCGGGTTCTTGCTAACCCTCTCCGATAATGGTCTTTGTACGGTGTCATTTTGCGAGTGGGGCTTCCCCAGCTTTGGTAATTATTTATGTTTTTTGTTGTAGTACCCTGGTTGCCTTAGCAGACCAAGTGTGTATGCAAAGCCCTTGATACATTAAATTGCACATTCATGGCTACATAGGTGGGTTTTCCAGAACTTTTCTCCTTCGACGCGAAGGATGCAAAAGTCACTGCTTCCTCTTCCTGTTCTTCAGACTCATCCTCTGGTTCTTCACTCTTATTGATGCTAGAATCTGGGCTGGGATGGTCTTCATCCCATCACTTTTCAAATTCCTTGTCCTCTTTCAAGCTCTCATAAGGGGCATCCAATTGCCCTATTTCTTAGAGATACTTCCAAAAAGCTTTTATCTTTTCATCAGTCCATTCCTCATCCTTTCGCAACTTGTTGTACATGGTGTGTTCCTCTTTGGCCACCACCACAACAAAGTAGAAATTTTTTCATGGCTCTCTGTTATCTTGTGTGGGAATACGTGCTAGTTCAACAAAATTTTCATCTTTGTCTGCCAACGGGTTACACCGCTTTTCCCAATAAAGTCAAGGAACATGGGTAACCCTCATGTGCAGCTCTGGAAAGTCATTGAAAGGGTTGTAATTCCATTTGTCACATACCAAAACCAACCCTAAATGAGTCAATTTATCTTGCAATAACTGATCTGATTGCTTCTTTAACAGAGTCACTATTTTGAAATTCTTCGGACAAGTGAAGAATCCTTTTCTCTTGACACTTGAGCTACTGCAGAAGGTAAAATCAATGATACACACCTACCTATACATTTCAAGCATGAGTACCCTATCTATGACGTAGGTTGGGAGAAGGAAGAGTTGACCAGTGAAGCCCCGCATCTAGAGAATTGTGAAATCTATTCCTAAGAACCAGTCACAAGTGGGAGTGAAACTCTGTATATATTCAGTCTAATCCTTGTCAAGCTGAACTATGTCACCTCCTCCTTGTAAATTTTTCAAGACCAAAGTTATAAAATAATCCAAAAATACATAATAATCATATGACATGGAAAGAAAGGGTGTCCACGTGGATACTAGCTTCCTCCTCTTCTTCTCATCAAAAATTGATAATTCAAAATACCTACCAAAGAAATCAGGGTTTTTGATGTAGGAACATGTGAACTAGGAAGGAGAGAAATATAAACTTTCCCTCTGCTGGGTAATTTTTTATTTGTTGTATCATCTCCTCCACCAAGAACTTAGAAAAATCATACTAGAAGGTATCGTGTTGTTTGCAGAATTGGAAGGTCGGTCCCAGTTGAAAGGTTTCCACGATCTCGTCAAAGTATCGGCCGCACAAAAAAGCTAGCATTGACATAGCATCCTACATATCCTCATGAAATAAACCATGTGGCAACAGGATACTCGGCAGCTTAGCGCCTAGGATTCCCTTCTTACCAATCTCCTCTATCAAGAAATTTGAGCTCTTTTTCATCACCTTCCATGTTTTTTCTCCTTTACCAAGAAAGAAGGACTCAATTTTCTACCTTCTTTTACTTGGGTCCAAGATACATAGCATATGTCCAATGGCTTGTGAGATGATGTGAACTCTTAAGTTTTAGCCATCAAAGCAGTAGGTGTTAGGGTTATAATGCTGAATGGTGGCATTAACTATCTTTAGGCAGTAATGTACTAGTGGGACCATGTATTGTGGAAGACCATTGTACCAAACCTTCCTTGTTGTCGATGTGTCTACCTTAGGTGACTTCACCCTTGCATAGGCTACTTCTCTTAAGGATTTAGGGTTTTTTGCAAGTCGTGAGTCATAAATATTATCCCATTTCTCCTCAACCCGTTTCTTGTTTCTGCAATCTTTAGGCCTATTCAACTCTATCGTATTCACCCTCTTCGGCTTGCTTGGTAAACCAGGCATAGCATATGCTAAATCTTCATAGATATACACATCTTCTGACAACCATATGGGTGTAAACAAATCCTGGCCAATCTCCTCCTACATTTACTGTGATGAACTCTTTGACATTTTTCTTTATATGAAAACTTCTGTAGGTTTTGAACTCTTTGTAAATTTTATTTGGCTCTAGATATGCTAAAAATTTCTCTACACTTTAAGCCTTGGCGTATTTGAAAAGACTTTAAACATTAAACTTTTTCATGCAATATTTAGCAATCTTTTCTCAAGGTGGTAGAGGAAAGTGTGTTTTTTGCATTTAATTCGACATGTACCGTTAATTCCTTAGCTCATACAAAATGAATTACTTTCCATTTCAAGGCAGAAAGAATTCATTATTGTGTTTGGCAATCATGTGATATGTTGTGATTTCCTTGAAACTTGAGTTGGAAATTTTCCTTCTAACCTTGTGTTAGTATGTGTTGGCAATTAATATCCTAGACAAAATGATTAAGCCAAAGCAAATGATCATGTCCTGAAAAGATATGGATCCTCCCTTGGGCTCTGGGAAACACCTGTGAGATGACACAATAGCCTACAGCCGTGCAACTTACTTTTGATGAGCACCACCATTTTAAATCTAATTAACTAGCTCTTATTAACTTAGCATGCATTGAGTCATACTTATGCAGATGCAACTGGTTAGAAAATGTGAACAAACACAGGCACGGCTTTCAAGTTGGCACTTGGTTATCATCATGTTTTCTCAAAATGGATTAGCATGATTTTTCTCATTTTTTCTATAAATAGGTTGCTAAGTAGTGAGGAAGTCACACTTAGCATTTGAGCAGAATCAATAGGTCATTGGCATAGTCTTTAGCTTCAGTAAGCAAGTTTCCTCATAGGCTAGGTGGTAGGAAAGTTTCAATATTAGTTAGAAGGTAGAAGCATTGTGTCAGTACCATGGATACTCCTATTAGGTTAACTTCTTACAAGTCATAGACAACTTTTCTGGGAGAGATTTTCACTGGGCAATTGAAGAGAATTTTGGTAGCCATAAAATGGGTTATGGGTCGGGATTGTATAGAGTATGAGGAAAAATGCCGTGTGAACACTGATATCTTCTCGCACTTTGTTGTGTCAATGTTAGACATTGGTATCCCTAGGCCTTTAACTCTGAAGTTGGTCAAGGAAATTTTTCCAAAAAAGTACCTGAATGGCCTAGGTGAGATTGTTGCTCATGTCGAATATGGGGTAGCCTACCAACAGCCAGTGACCTTCGTTGCTACATTGAGGAAGAAGTGGTCATCATTTGGCTATCATTTCTTAGTGGGTTCCACCTTCAGACACATGACGAGTATCGACAGAAGGTTACCCAGGCCTTTCACTTTCTGTTTTGCAGCTACAACATAATACCATTGTACGACGTTGATTGGAATACTGACTTCAGGAACTTGGTGTTCCCTCTGCCAATGGTGATAGTGCCAAATGATTCTTCTTATGTTGTTGAAGAACCTACTGATGAAGACACAGTAGGTGCTATCATAGAAGAAGTGGTAGACGCTACCATAGATGTGTCAATTGCTGCCTCTCGTGCTTTTGGATAAAACGTCTCCCTATTTCTTTGTTTTATGTTGTTGAATACACCACCTGCTTATAGTTTTTGTATATAAGCTTGAAAAAGGCTATAGATATAGCATATATGAAAGAATAGCTCATATAATCATATACTTTTTGAATTATGGCTCTCTCAGCCATTTTTGCAATGTAAAAAATGAAAGAACATATATAAATTGACATATATCTTTATAAAAATACATGGCTCTCTCTTCCATTTTGCATATCTATTGTATGGACTCTTTTATTAGCATACGTGTTCATTTCCTTTGCACATGGGTGTATTATTTTTTTAAATTGTAAAGAAATTTCATTGCTCTACTCTCTGCAATGATGGGTTGTTTTCACCAAAACACAAACCAATTTCAAAAAAGACCGGCCAACACAAAGGGAAAGAAAATAAAAGCATTATTCACATATGTACAAAAATAAAATTTGGCACTTAATGGAACAACTTAAGATGAATCTTTTTGACCGAAATTCTCAAGGGTTCATGTTCCATACTTTCTAACTCAAAAGTGTTATGTTCTTTGCACCAAATGATTTTAAAGGGGCCCTCCCATAGGCTATCAAATTTTCCATGCTGACCTGGCTTAGCATCCCTTTCATCATATTTCAGTACTAAGTCTCTGCACTTTAGACCTTGTTCAAAAGCCTTCTTATCAAACCATCGCTTGACCACTTGTTGGTATTTTGTCATGGCTATTAGAGAATTCTCCCTTTTTTCTTGTACTTCTAACGGTTCGGCAAGCCAAACCTCCATGGTGCCATTTTGTTCTATCTCAAGACATTTCAACAGTTGAAGTGTTGGAATCTCCATCGATATAGGCAACAGTGCCTCTTTCCCATATAACAAATCATAAGGCAAAGTCTTAAGGACTTGCTTAGGAGTTATGCATTTTTCCCAAAGCACCGCTTGGAGATTTTTATGCCATTCTCTCTAGTGTTCTGAACCGATTCGTTTAAGGAGTCAGACTAGGTTCTTGTTCGTTGACTTAGCTAGGTCGTTTCCCTGTGGGTAATAATTTGATGATGTCTTAAGGAATATGTCATTTTCTAATGCAAAGTGACATACCTTTGTGCCTAGGAAAGCTCTGTCATTATCGAAAATGATAGTCTTCAAAGGACTGAACCTTGTCACCAGCTCTTCGAGGAAATCCACTCTCTCTGCCTCTGTTGCGTTTTTAAGTGGAATGGCCTCTGTCCATCTTGTGAAGTAATTTGTGGCAGTAAAAATCCACTTGTGCCCGATGCTAGAAGTGGGATTAATCATCCCAATGAAGTCCAGGCTCCATTGTGCAAACGGTTCATCTGTCGCTATAGGTTTGAGAGGCATTGCAGAATTCTTCCTTTTGTCTATAAAGAACTGGCATTTTTTGCAAGATTTTACCAAAGAGTGTGAGTCATTGAAACATGTGGGACAATAGTAACCTATGCACATGATTTTGATGGCGGTGGTCTTAGCAGAGAAGTGTCTTCCTACAACACTATTGTGGAACATGTCAAGGATTCTCTTCACTGGCTCTATAGTAACACATAGCAGGAGGAGACCATTGAAATTCCTTTTGAAAAGGACCCCTTCCACTAGCATATATCTGCAATTCTACAGCCGATAGTATCTCCTCTTTTGGGAGGAAAGACCTGGTGGATACTTTCCTATTTACATAAATCTAATTCTATCTGTTAGCCAGAAACCCTCAGATTCTGGCTCATTTATGAGAACAAGCTCCGATTGCTCTTCTTCGATGGGTATCTCTTCATCCTGTGCCATGTATTCGCACAATCCTCTTCCTCAAACAATTTTAGTGGGTTTGACCTCAATATCATATTCAAGGATCTTGGTGATCCAATTAGCTCTTTTTTTGTGATTTCTCCCTCCATGATATATCTATGCACACTAGAATGTGTGATGTAAACAAACACTTTGTTGCAGGAAATTAGATGGTGGAACTTTTTAAGTCCCTTCACTATTGCAAAGGCTTGTCTTTTGATGAAATTATAATTCATCTCATATTCCTTTAGGGTCCAAGAGTAGAATTCCACTCAATGCTCTCCTTTTCCTTCATTATCCTTTTGGGTTAAGACAGTAGCAATACTGGACTTGCTACTAAATGCATAAATTATAAAATCTTTAGATAAATCTGGATTAACCAGTATCGAAGTTGTGGAAATAGAATCCTTGACTTTTGCAAAGGCTTCCCGAGCTTTGGTTGTCCACTTGAATGCTTGATTCTTTTTAAGCATCAGAGTGATCAACTTAATTATTCTTGCAAAGTTGGAAATAAACTTGCTAACAAAATTTACCTTACCCAAGAAGGACTGAATGCCTTTCTTGTCACCGGAAGGGGAAGTTCCTTGATAGCTTTCACCCATTCGGGGTCGATTGAAACTCCTTCTTTGGATACCATGTGTCCTAACAGCTTGCCTTGCAACACTCCGAATACGCATTTTTTGGATTCAGGGAAACTCTGAACTCCTAGCACTTTTGAAAAACTATTTCTAAGTGGTCGAAATGATCATCCTTAGATTTAGAAAACATAGTAAGATCATCTAAATAGATTAGAATAAACTTATTGATTAGCTCACTGAAAGCGATGTCCATTGCCCACTGGAATGTTGCCCCTGCATTGGATAAACCAAAAGGAATTTTAGCATATGCAAATTTTCCCCACTTTGTATTGAACATAGTCTTGTGCTAATCCTCCTTCTTAACTCAGATCTTATTGTAACCAGAGAAGCCATCCAGCAGAGAAAACATTTCTGATCCTGCTACCATTTGTAGGATTGAATCCATAGAAGGCAGCGGATAATGATCCTTTAGGGATGCTCTATTTAGGTATTAGAAGTCTACACACAAGTGGATATCTCCATTCTTCTTTCGAACTGGGACCAGATTGGATACCCAAGTACTATGCTTGATTGAGAAGATAATCTATGACTCAATTAGCTTGGTTAGCTCTTGCGCCATTAGCGCTTCAATTTTGGGGTTTACTGGCCTCTAATTTTTTCAAACTGGTTTCGCACCTTTTGTCAACTCGATCATGTGATGGATTATGTCAGGATCGTATCCCTCCAGATCATCATAGGACCAGGACACTACTCCATATTTCTCGCAAAAATTGATGATCCTTTCTTTATCATGATGCGAGACATCTTTCCGACTCGAAGGTTTTTGCCATCTAAGACCTGAAGGTCTACGTAATCACTTTTGTCTGCCACAAACTTTTGTCTATCATTTCTTGCATCATCACAATCAAAAAAAAAATTGAGAGTAACCAATCCTTTCATAAGCTTATTGGATTTGAGATGCATGATTTGTCCTTCATAAGCCTTGGTGATCTTTGGTTGAAGTTGATCGAAAAATTCCCCTGACTGTTGGATGAACAAGGCAATATGTTCATCACTTTCAAAAACCTGCCAACTTTGATCATTGTTAGGAATCACCTATTGAACTATTACTCATATAGATTTTTTGCTATGTATAAGGTCAGAGGCAGGATCAAACTAAACATCAATCATAGCCATGCAATCTGCATCGCCATTTTTCCTTGGGGAACAATCTAGATGTTGAAGGCTTCAAAACTCTCAACTAGTCCCAAACTCAGTGCCGATAGGATCTCATGCGGACATTCCTTTCCGCGGAAATCCCCCAGACTTGATTGACTACTAGTTTGAAGTTTCTGAACACCATTAATTTCTTAATTCCCATTTGCTCTGCAAGGCTCAAACCTTGAACTAATCTTTTGTATTTGACTTCATTGTTCAAACCAGTGAACTGGAAGCGGAAAGACCTTAGTATTTTTTCATTTTGTGGGGATATTAAACATATCCCTACTTCGGCGCCTACTTTACCTCTTGCTCCACCAAAGTATAGCTTCCATAGCTCAAGTGCTTGGCCACCTTTGAACTATTTGGCAACCTTCGGGAGCACTTGGTCTTCATCATAAATTACATAGGTGCCCAATCCTGTAGCATGATAATTTCTGAAAGGGTCACTATCCATGTGTTCACTCAATAGAGCATCTTCTTGATCATCCCAGTCTATGGTTACCTTTTCTTCCTCTAGTAATTCAACGCAATACATTTCTTGCTTGGTGATAGAGGTATGTGCGGCTTCAAAATTGATCAGGGCTTCATCCGCCACAAGTTTAGAATGTAAATCCTCTGATTCTATCTTCATTTTTGCATTGTGCTTGGTTCTGAGAATCAAATGTGACCAATCCAGGGACAAGTATCCGCCCACCTTTAAAGTAAATTCTCAGGATAGACAAAGGTCGAACATGGGAGGAACATCTATGATCATAGTGTCTTGTGACACTATGATACTAGGGCAAGAAAATAGAGTTAAAGGAAGTACCTTGATGAAACCTATGGTTTTGACTTTTTTCCCATCAAGCTACATTACTCCCTTTTTCATAGGTTTATATCTGAATCCTAAAGCTTCAGCTATTTTTTTAGGCATAACTTTGGTGCTAGTGCCAGAATCAATCATAGCATTATGCAATAACTTCTTCCCTATAATGAGAGTTAAGAAGAAGGGTTGGAGCTTCAACTTATCTCTAACCTCAACAAGGGATTCCTTTGTATTGTTCATAAGGAATTTAGCCAGAGATAGTTGATTAACAACCTTTGCATTGGCTAACTACTCTATTGGTGTTGCAATGACCTCTACTTGAAGCACCTTCTGTAATAGAATTTTTTTCTCTAGGATAGCTAGAATGTCCCATAGAGACACATTAACGGATGATTTATTCAATTGTTCTACCACATTAAAAGGTGGAAAACTCAGACGTGTCTACTCCTTTTCTCTTGTTATGATAATTTTCTTATGTGGTTGAGATGGCAGTATTGTAGTGGAAGTGTCAGGTATCTGATCAGAAGCACCTTTAAGTTGCAGGTTGGCTCGATGCAAAACAACTGACTCACTGATAAATCTCCTCTTTGAGTGAGTGTTATATTCATATTGTACTTGCAGTATTTTGGATATGGACGCATCATTAGCAAACACTGTTTCTTCTTCCTCCATCCATGAGAAGAGTGAATGATCATAAGCGATGTCAGATTCTTGTTCTAGAGACATCCCTTGCATTTTTGCGGTAAAAACTGCACTCTCCATTTGTGGAGAGGCATATACATAACCTCTGTGGTCTGGTGTCGCGCCTTGGCTACATTGTTCCGCCACCTTTTGTTGTAAGTTTCCAAGTAGATAGTTCTAAGGCATATGTGCATCACTGCAAGGGAAGCACCACAAATTGATGTCATTAATGAGGTTATTCTACCTTGCGGTTAATTCCCTACTCGAGATTGGTGAAGCGCTTATCAACGGAGTATATACCAGCACCATTTGGTTGACTGTCAGAGCTGGTAGATTAGTATGGGAACTGCCTTGGTACTGATTCTACTAATATAAGGGTCATCTACCTTGATAGTTCTAATAGGCAGGCTTCGAAGGTGTTGATTGGTTTCGCTTGAGGGTGGTTATGTCATTTTCCATAGTCTACAACATTTCTTTAAGATCTCCCATTCCATCTTTGGAAGAACCTAATATAGAGGCGACATTTTGTGGCACTGTTGCATATGTGTACATTGACTAGGGAGTTGTAAGCACACTAGTTGACATGACTTCTTGTGTAGGTATCGATATTTTAGGAAATATCAGCATGAGAGGTCAAGGCAACTTTCTGCAATCTATCAAATAATTCTCAACTTTGACGGTGACACCATAAGCATCTGGTAAAGTAGCTCCTCCCAAAGACTTGATCATCATGGAAATTTTAGGATTGATGAACTTCAGATAAAATATGAATGCCAACTCAAGAGTCGGGCATATAGTAATAGGGATCCTCTACCAATTCATGTGGAATCAGGTATTGAAATCCGTCATAGCCTCTTGGGGAGCTTGTTTTATGATAGATAGTTGATAATACAATGAAGAGCGATCTCAATAATTTGAGAACCTCTCATAGAATGGATCTTCGAGCTTGTCCCAGGTGCAAATAGTGCTAGGTGATAGTGTTCAATACCAATCCAATGCCTTGCCTTTAAAACACATGGTGAAAATCCTTAGAGCTACATTTTGCATTGCGATCCTGTGCACCAAACACACGTCTGCCACATCTTGTAGATGTTCTACGGGTGTTCTTGAGCCATCTCCAGTAAACATGGGTATAGCTTTTATAGCTAAAACCAGAATAGTACCCTAGACAGTAGGTGCTACTGGGGCTACTAGGGGACTTCTAGCATCCCATGCCACGTAATTTTTTTTGGCAACTAGCAACATGGTTAGAGGAATAGGTGGCGGGAGTGGAACAGTTACCAACTAATTTGCAGCCTGCACTGTTCCTAGTGGAGGTACTAGTAAACTGGGGTTTCTTACGGTTTGGGATCTAGTTACAGGCTGATGGCTCATACACTCTTCAAAAGTACAAATTCATTTAAGCTTTGTCCCACCAGGAGTTCCAAAGAAAGAAAAAACTATTGATGCCAAAATTTGACAAGGTAACAGTGTCTTATGGGAAACTCAGTTTATGGGGGACCTTTTGCACTAAACTAAGTGACCTCTAGGTTTTTAGAGAAGTTGGCTTCTTCTATAATGGGGTTTTGGAAAGGGAAAAGGAAACAGATACAATAAAATAAAATCTAACCTAAGGCGATGTGCCAATACTTAATTATAGACACGATAAATCATAGATCTAAGGGCCCAATTAGTATTTGTAGTGTTCCAAAAGAATTGAAACTAAAAATTATAGCACAAACAATCCATTCATTGACATAAAAAAATATTGCATACATTCCTACTACCAAGAAGAGTCATTAGACATGATCTAGATCAACAAACTTGCATTCAATATATATAGAAGTTCTCAAATGAAATGTCCAGACAATAGCAACACAGTTTACAGTTTAATCAAATAGCATGAAAGAATAGAAAGGCTGAATAATTGGCATAGTCTGAAAGTATTTTGTAATAAAATAAAATAGTAATAAAAACCTAGCGTCTTTTCCTAAAACAAGTGTTCCTTCAAAATTCTGGACCCCTTTCTCACAACAAAGAAAAGTATATATAACATAAAACTCCCACCACTTCGGAGAGCAGCAACATAAAATATTTCGCGATTCCTGGCAATGATGCAGAAATAAGAATATTCCTCAAGTTGTTACAATAGAAAAGATCGAAACCAAGCATTTGGTCATTCTAGGCACAGGTGTATCTCCTAAAAATGATGGCGGTGGTCCCAACAAGGTTAAAAAGACAAGTGTCACCATCCCATGCAAATGATTATGACATGCGGTGGCCAATCGCAACATTTGGTTCGCCTGATTCATCGCCTAAATACGAGATCTACTGACTAGGCACATGGTAGCATTTCGCTGCCTGTGTGAACCTTTATCTCTCACTACTGAAGACTTGCTCCAAGGCTACATGTGTTGAGTGGGAAAATTTCTATCCAAAAGTGGAGGAAATGATCATCGGTTGGGTGCAAAAGAGACATGTGGCAGCATTTCACTACCTGCGGTCGTTATATCATCCTCTCGCTAAAATATTTGCGAAGAGTAGACATGTAGAAAAAGTTCATCGCAAACAACAATTGTGGGGCCTACCAAATTTATTTGGGAGTGAGAGCTTTGTGGCACTCAAGCGGAGCTCGATGAGGAAGAAAAAAGGAATGATCAAAAATGGCCTACAGCTACGATACGTGGAAGTATAGCAGGGATTCCTGAGATGCAAAGGAAGGGAAACCCTCAAAGTGCGCAGAGAAGACACGTGGAGGAGGAAGAAAACTTTGATAAAAGGCCAAGTTGATTTCTTGTGATACACGGGTTGATACCTAGAGTAAAATACACTCGAAGGGAGCTCGTTGAATATTTATTAATAAAAACATATGCTAAAAAAGATATGCAAGTGTATGAGCAACTGAAGAAGCTTCAGCTTGTCAGAAGAGTAAGAAAAGAAGTGGAAGTCAGTGTAGAAAGAATGGGTATATCTGCAGAAGCATTGAAAGAATCTAGAAGGATGAGAGATGAAGTTGAAGCAGGAAAAGAGCTAGCAAGAACCAAATTTGCTAGTCCGACAACATCCTCTTCCCATACTAGATCAACAAGGAGTTATCCATCCCTATTTGCTCCTGTAGCCAAGCCAATTCCTATGCAAACTCAAGACAAGGCTTCCAGTAAGAGGAAGAAGAACAAGGGAATAAGAACCTATGAAGCCGCCTCAAAAGATGAGGAGACTAAGTCAGATGGTGTGAAAGAAATAAAGGCTACCAGCACTTAGGCTACAAAGGTAACCAAGAGAAAATCTTTTGTTGAAGAAGAAGAGGCAAAGAAGAAGGAAAATTTTGACAAACCAGGTATGACAGTTGAAGAAGTTGAGAATGTTGTTGTCAAGGATGGAAACCTCAAACCCCTCTGCAAAGATGAATTTTTTTATGAATCAGGACAAAGAATTATTGAGGAGGAAACAATAAAACATCTGAATATTTTCAATAAAGTTGTTGTTGAAATTATGTCTGGTTTACCTAAGAGTCTATATGATTTTTTAGAGATGAGAAGATTAAATGCTAGGACAGAAGAAGAGCATATGAGAAAGAGAATTCTTGCAGACTTATGTCTAAAAATGTCTATTGAGGAGATGAAGTCACTCTTGAACAAAGCCAAGAAGGAATTTAAAAGAAAAATAAGGGTGAACAAACTTATGATCGATGAAACCAATGTTGTTGCTGATGAAACCAAGAAAATCCTGGAAGCATTTTTGTCAAAGAACAAGATCAATGTTGAAGAAGTGAATGTTGAAGATGTATCTAATCTGGTAAATGAGGAGGCGAATGTAGATACTGAGGATACTCAGATTCCTCCTGATGTGGATAATATAGAAGTACCTATGGAGAATGAAGCTCCTAAGGTTGTATTAGCTGCAGGAAAGGAGATGCCAAATGAAGAAGTTGAAGCTCCTAAAGGCAATCAAGAAACAATTACTGAAGAACTAGAAGTTGAAGAAGAAAACGTTCAAGTTAAGGAAATTCCAGTGGAAGCAAGAGACACTGCCAAGGCAGTGAAGAAATTTCTGGTGGAACAATAGGAAGAATTTGATCTTGAATTGGTTGAAGGCCCAAATGATCTATCTACCTTGTCCCCAATTCAAAAAATGAAAGTTGCATCTTTTTCTAGGAAAAAGATAGAGAAGAATTGTTGAAGTCCCACATTGAGGATAATTAACTTTTGGGTCTTGCATCTGGAGTTCTAGAGAAAATTATGCCAACTCATGTTAAGGATGTGTTCAGTTTCTCTCCCAGTGAACTGAAGAAGTTCATAAATTCTATAAGTACTCATTTCAATTCTCTTGAAAAATCAGCCATGGTTAAAGTGCAGAAGGAGTTTGATGGAAAAAGATTTAGTAGGTTGAAAGAAATGATTGCAAATGATAAAACTCTGTTAACCACCTATATGAAGAATATTCAAGGTTCTATATCTAAAGATGGAAAGGCCTATAATTCATGTTTGGTTTTGTCCAAATTTACTAAAGACAATGAGTTGAAGGTGAAGGATCTTGAAAAAAAATTGGCTACCATTTATGATGCTTTTGATCCATTAGCTGGTGATGTTGGTAAGAAAGAAGGTCAAGTAATATCTCTACTTGACAAAATAAGGAGCTTGAATCATGAAAATGACAGGATTGCAGGAAGAGCATATGAGGTCAAAGGACCAGTTGGTCCAAAGATTGAAATAATGGTGAGTGCATTAAAGGAAGCCAAAGATGCTATGGCAGCTAGTGACCCAATGAATCTTGAGTCTAAAGAAACACAATATTATTTAGTTTGTGGTCACATAACAATTCTAGAGAGTCTAAAAAGGGTTTGGGACACAAATTTAAGCATGTTGAAGAGAGATTTTGCAGATGTTTTCAAATTTGTGTAAGTTACAAGATCATGCTTGTATAGTTTGAAATTTTGAATTTTTTTTTATGGTTTCCCCAATTTTTCCATTGATTTCAAAGGGGGAGAGTTGTATAGTGAAAAATGTATATTAATCTTAGGGGGAGTTGCATTTCTAAGCTGAGATTGGAGATTCTTTTTGAAGTTTTAAAGTGACAGTGTAATTCATGTTGGTATTGATCTAACACTTAGTCATTTTTCACTAAGTGTTGCCATCAATGCCAAAGGGGGAGATTGTTGGCAAAAGACACTGCAAATGTTTTTTGGTGTTGTCATTGATGGCAACCGTAGTCGGTGATTGGATCCACACGTCATCATTTGCTCATACCGGCAGACAAATTGAAGACAGTCAAGGGAGAACAAATCATCCAATAGTTTTGTGTTCATCAATTCACGTGCAGATTTTATTTTGTTATTTTAAGTTGTGGATCTCATGGGAGGTTGATCAATGTATGTCTTGTGTTATTCAAAAATCTCAATTCCTCGTATCAAGTTGTGTGCAAGTTTGGAGATCTGGTTGGATATCTTTATGTTCATCAGTTTTTGGCGGTCGACCCAATTGATATAACGTGTCACAGATATTCAAGGAGTGTTTACTCAAATTTTTTTGTGTTCGAGCATTTTGTTTTGGGTTTGAGCTAAGTTGTGGCCAACTATTGTGGATGCACATTGAATATTTTTCATGATTTGAGCCGTCAGTTGTAAATATTTTTAAGTTTTATTGAAGCCAACATGTTGCAATTAAATTCTTAGTCACAGATATATAAAAATGATCAATTATATCATTTTGGTGTGTGAATAAGGTGTGTCGATGTGTGTTGCAAATATCATAAGGGTGATTGAGTGATTATGCACAGTTTCACTTGTGCATTAAAGATTTTATGATGCGAGTTAGAGCAGAGCAGAAGTGTAGAATCAGTCAAAAGGATAGAAGACCGACTACTGAGCCTAATCAGAACTGTAATTAAGCATTTGTAGATGCTACTCTCTCAATTCATTCTTTTGGATCTAATCCAAATCTTTGTAAGGTAGTGTTCCTTTCTATTTTGAACAGTGAGCTCTAGGTAGTGCACCTGAATGCAAGTGCATTCCCACATTGTAATCTTCCTTTTGAGTATACTTAGATCATATTGTGATTGGCCATCCACCGTGGTTTTTCCCCTAACAGGGTTTCCACGTAAAAATCCTTGTGTTATGGTGTTGTGGTTGTTTGCTTTATGTTCATGCATATTTCTTTTGGTTGAATGTTTTAAGTGGGTTAAAGATCAAAATAATAAATTTAATTTTTGCACAACACTGATTCAACCCCCTCTCAGTTTGCTTGTTTCCAACAGAAAAGTCCCCTAGCTAAAATAAAAATCTATCGGACAAATCAAAACTCAAAGTCAAAAATAAAAGTGAGCAAAAGTTGATCTCCAAACATGCCTCTCCCTCAAAACTCACTGGGGGCATTTATCAAAGAAGAAAATCAAAGAAAGAACTTGCTGATTCACGGTCTATATCCATGTCACTCATACCACATATTCCCTTCCGCCCATCCATGTTCACATACTCATCATATCATTACACTTCCATTGGTGATGTCTTTCAATTCGTCTTTGATGGTGACCCCTTCACATACTATAACTCATCAGTTTCCCAAGCTCCTTTTTTTTTAAGCCTGATGGCCCATATAGTGTACACATTAGGGATCCTATCATAGCCTCTTTCATTTGTAACCTCTATCATCCATCATACTTTCCACTCATACTCCTCATTCTGATTGGTTCCTTTCATCTAGCATGGTCATTTTTTACAGGATTAGGGCATTGTTGTATCAGTCATTGAATCAGGAGCATATCAGTTGTCCACACCAAAAGGGTATTTTTTTTATGAACCCCTCAATAGCCTACATCTCAAGAAGTTCTACACTGGAATCATCCAATGCATCAAAAAAAGTCCTGAAAAAATACAAAAATCAGCAAATGTCCTAAAAAAATGGTTGCCTTGATGAAAACCCAGCAAACAAGCGTCTTGGTAACAACAAAAAAAGAAAAAAAATACAAAAATACAAAAATACAAAAATACAAAAATACGAAAAAAAGAGAAAAAAGAGAAAAATACAAAAAAAGTTAAAAATCAAAAAAATATGAAAAAGTGCAATAAAAACAAGTAGTGAAAACCTGGTAAACAGGCACTATTTGTGCTAGGTTAGCTTTTCCATCTATTTGAGCATGTCGACCACTCGCTTTTTCCATTTGCTTTCGCTATCCATCTACCTATCATTGGAAAGCTTCATGTACATATCCAGGCATCAAAGTCGTGTCTCACCCTAAACTAGGGGAAAAATCCTGAACTCATTGGGGGCAATAAACTTTGAGCTTGAACCAACAAATAAACAGTAGTCAGACAACACAACAAACATGATCATAATGCGAGTCAACATTGAACATCAAATCACCATCAGTAACACATCAACCATTTGAATCAAATAGCCAAATCCATCAAATCAAATCAAACCTCAAATGAATGATGTTCCTTCTGAATTGGAGCTTTATCACTATGGCATAAATTTTCAACTATTGAACTTTGATTTTTGCTATCATATCTCTGGAGCACCTGGATGATGTATCACACTAGAGGAGCCAAGAAGGAGTATGATTTTTCTTTGTTTGTTGTTTGTGGGTTGATCATTATTACTGTGCAAATTTTTGTGAGACGTGCTCTACAAAGTATCACTAATGACATTCTGAATTTTCATAGGAAAACAGTTAACTCTTGTTTGTTTACGCAAGCAATACTTAGGTCATCTTGGTTTAATTATACTTAGATGCTTGTGTTAACTTGCACTATCAAACATCATGGAAGTAGTACTCAGGTCATCATGGTCTAAATATACCATCAATGCTTGTACTCACTTTCAACATTTTAAAGGCTCAATGATGATAAAAAGCACAACAAATCAATTGTTACAATGACAACATCTACATGTTAGGACTGCATAGTTAAGTTAGATTGCATTCATGTTAGTTTGCATCTGTATCTATGGGATTTCGAAGGATGAAACAATTTCAAATTGATATTATCTCTCTTATCAATGGATTGAGTACACTTGATATTAACAAAAACACATCACTTTCATATAGTTGCACATCAGTTGCATCATCATTTGCATACATTAGAAAACAAATCAATTGCATCATCATTTGTATTCATCCATCCATGCTTCACGTCATAATATCTACATCAGAAAACACAAAAAGAAGTGCATTCCATCTCACTTGCATGATCCAAATCATTTTATCAATTATTAATGGATTAAGAAATTGGTCCATTAAGATGAGTAAGAACAAAAACATCTCTATTTTAATAGGGGCATAATTGAACTTGATGCATCGCAGACATCATTTATTCATTTAATAAAATAAGATATTGGATTGACGTAAGATGATTGAAAGACATGTCCAATAGAGTAAGATTTCCAAGAACAAAAAGTTGTTGAAAAACATGATTGATTAACAAGGATATAATGCCCTTGTTATGAACATCTAAAACCAGTAGTGAAGATGAATTTGTTATTACTCAAATCCAAGACTGAGAAAGGAATAACTGGATCACCACATAAACATCACATGTCATTTGCATAGTCATATCCATATCACATAGCATAAAAAATCATCCATAAAGAATATAGAATCATCAATCATTGCATGCATCATATTATCCTCTCATCATTGCATAATCATCATAATCATCATGATCATCATCATATATCATCATTTCATCCATCATACATTCATCCATTCATTGCATCATTTAATTGTATTAGAAAAGAAGAAAAACATAAAATGCATCACATTCCATCGGCATAATAGGATCCATCACATACATCATATAGACATCATTCATAAAGAATCATGGAATAATAACACATCAGTTGCATCATCATTTGCATCCATAACATATCATATCATCATCATGTAGAACATCACATAGCATCTTAACATAGAAATCAAATGCATCCATCATAATCATCATGATCATCATCGTCATATAAACATCATATAGACACATAGATCATAATCACCGCCGCATATCATATAACCTCAAAATTATAATGTCAAAGTGTATAAGGATATCCAAGGGTATAAAGAGATACATCAAAAAAGTGGAATAAATCATAAAATCTCTGACTAAATAAGTGTATACATCAAGTATCAATACATCATCAAGTCTCGGTACATTAATCAATCCTATACTGGGGCATATCAATCGATCAAAGAAGTCAAACCACATCGCCCAATCAAATCTAAATCTGCCTACACCAGATGCAGAAATCCTCCTATGATCATAACATATTGCAAATCAACAATCTTATAAATCAATCAACATCAATCAATCAATCAAATCTAATTGTCTCTTATGAGACTTTGATCAAATCTCGTGAGCATCTATCATTGATCCTCACCTATCATGAGGTCAATCATCAATCTATCATTGATCCTCGCCTATCATGAGGTCAATCATCAATCTATCATTGATCCTCGCCTATCATGAGGTCAATCATCAATCTATCATTGATCCTCGCCTATCATGAGGTCAATCATCAATTTTCATTGATCCTCACTTACCATGAGGTTAATGATCAATCTATCATTGATCCTCACCTATCATGAGGTCAATTATCAATCTATCATTGATCCTCGCCTATCATGAAGTCAATTATCAATCTATCATTGATCCACACCTATCTTGAGGTCAATCATCAGTGTCCTATCATTGGTCCTCACCTATCATGAGTTCAATCATCATCATCCTAGCATTGATCCTCACTTATCATGAGGCCAATCATCAACTATCACATCAATATCATGAAATCAATCGGCTGAATGCGATCACCAAACATCAAACACAAGGAGGCAACATAAGGCATCAATTAATCAATTAATCAATATGGCAGGCTCAATCTTCTTTTTTGGGAGATAAATCATTTCTGGATCATAAAATTTTGGAAATCATCACCAAATCATCAAAGTTTCAAAAAAAAAATCAAAAAATTCACCGATTTATCTCCTGACGGGGCATATATCTGTCATCAACTGAAATTCAGTGTCTAGGGCATCGGAAAAAAAAAACTCTCAGCATCAACAACAAATTTTTCTTTGAAGCAATGTGTAAACACATTACTTCAAAGAGGGGAAAAATGTATACACTTATAATCGGTCGACATTTAATTAATTAAATACTAGTTATTTAATTAACATTCGACTACGTATAAATAAATTCTCAATTTATTTATATAGTTCATGTTTTCTAATTCTCCAAATCTAAAATCACAATCCTTCTAATTTAATTAAATAAACAAATTTCTATAAGTTTTCTTTATTTAATTAATTTTCACTAATTCCCAAATTAGGAATTCAAGCACATGTCTACAACTTTTCATGCCACCTCACCAAGGTCACATGAAATTGAATAATTCTAATTTTAATTAGAATTATCTTCAACAAACTTTCAAACACATGGCTTATTCCTCACACACTTGATTCTCTCACACATTTGGCATTCAAACACATGGCTCATTCCTCACACACTTGATTCTCCCACCCATTTGGCATTCAAACACATGGCTTATTCCTCACACACTTGATTCCCCCATCCATTTGGCATGTTGTCTTTGGTCAAGGGAACATCCTTCTTGATTCAAGCACATGTCTACAACTTTTCATGCCACCTCACCAAGGTCACATGAAATTAAATAATTCTAATTTTTAAATTAGAATTATTTTCAAAAAACTTTGAATACATGGTCTTTTTCTCCCACACTTGATTCCCCATCCATTTGGCATGTTTTCTTTGGTCAATGGAACACCTTCTTGATTCTCTCTATCTCCACCATTCATCCCTCTTGTTTGAATATGAACCATCGATCGTTGCCACATCACAAAATGCTTGGGAAATCCTATAAATACAACCCTTTTCCAATGTATTTTGCATCCCACATTTGAGTAGAGTTATCATGCAGGAATAGATTTGGAACTGTGATAGGTCGAATGTGAGCGTTAGAAAACGAGCAGCAAGTAAAAGAGTGCAAATAAACTCCAAAACAACCTACACCTCAAGCTTAGCCTAAGTTGGAAACAACACATGAAAGCAACAAAATGGAATTCTATACCTTGCGTCGAATCGATCCTTTGGTTGGCCCTTCGATCTTTGATGTGTATGCTCCTTGGATGGCACAAGATGCAAGATAAATGATGTTGTGAGGATGAGTGCAAATGGCTGTGTAGATTGAGAAACAAAACTGCAAGAGTTTGGCTAGCAAAATGATCTCCCCCAAAATGAGAGAAAAGAGGGGGTATCTATAGGAATTTTGAGAATTCCTAGAGATGGATGGCCAAGATTGAGCCACCAAATATCAAGAAGTAGGGCTAAGGTGAGTTGAGAACTCACAAGCCCTCACATCTTGACATGTGGCATGTGATATAGCCTTGAAAGGTGAAGTGGACATGAGGTGGAAGGAGAAGTACATGACATGGAGGGGGTACAAATTACCTTGGGATTGGACAAGATCTTCTCATAAAGGAGGTCCTTGTCCCCATGTGGGTGAGAGGACATGTGAGGAATTAAAAATTCCTCAAATATTCTCATAGGGAGATGGGAAAGAATAAAGAATAAATGAAGGACATGTGGGGAGAAGTGAAGGAATTAAAAATTCCTTTTGGGTGCCTTGGGGGATTAAAAGGTGAATTAAAAATTCACATAGGGAAGTGGAGTGCCTTGCCCAAAAGGAGAAAGTCTTTAATAAGGTTGACTTAAGGACACATGCTATAAGTGGGAGGAGGATTAGGTTAAGCTAACCAAATGATTAAGGTTGTGCAAGTACTTAGTTAGATGGACTAATGACTCATTAGGAGCAAGTGGGAGATTATGGAGGATGTGACCCTAATGATGATTAAGGGTGTGCACTGCTAACCCTTAGTTAATTAGAAGAAGATGAAGTAATTAAGATGGATTAGGGACCAACTTGCAAAAGTTGGAGGATGTGACCATAAGAAAGAAAAGAGGAATTAAAAAATAAATTTTAATTTCAAAAGGGGAATATGACTAAATTAAATAAAATGGTATATTTATTTAATTTAGAGGAGGAAGACGAGTAAAGTATTAAATTAAATACTTTAGGATCCTTATGTAAGATGCAAAGTATTAATCAAACAAATGGTTTAATTAATATTGACAGAGGGGATGAGCAACTGGATGAATAAGGAGACGCATTTGATCATATGGAAGTGATCAAATTGGACGTCTACATTTTGCCCCTCTTCGAAATACTATTAGAATAATAGGGTTTCGAATAAAAATAGAATACAGATGACCCTATAGGGGAAGAGATCAGAAAAAGAGATGCCCCAACACGGGGGAATGCGCGTGAGCTGCCCCAAGCGGGGGGAATGCGGAGAGATGCCCCATTCCAGCAAAGGTAGGCCTAGAGCAACAGGTTAGGAGAGAATGGTAGGGGATGCCCCCTCAAGAAGGGAGACGGGGGAGGAAAAGGGAGCCTCAGTCAACTTCTCGAAAGTATAGAGTGGTACATGTTGTTGGAAAAAGCACGGAAAAATGAGAAGAATGGCACTTGAACAGAGTCAATCGGACAAACGGTGTGCGAATGGTGGCCCCGGGAAGAAAGAGGCTGGATGAATTAAGTGGAGGAATTTTTGGTTAAAAAAAAAGAAAAAAAAGACCGGAATTTGAAAAGGGAGGGAAAAGGTAAAAAAGGGGATAAAAGGTAATTGTAGAATTACCTTTTGCTCATTGTGACAGCTGGCAAGAGGAGGAGAGGAAGAAGAGGCGGTGAGAGAGAGCAGACACGATGCTGGACTATGGCAGTGACATCATTCACCGGGCCAACGAGAGGTGACTATTCTTCACCCACTATGTCGTACCACGCCAGGCTAGCCCAAAACTTAACTTCATGATTTTGAGTCATTTATGCACGTGTTTTTGAAAAATGACATGGGTTTTGTCCGGGGCGTCAAGAAGAAAAATGGGTAAATTTTTTTTTTCTATATTGCATTGGATTTCGTGCTGAAGAGGGGGAGACTGGTG
>VDFB02105785.1:147962163-147985103 GCA_007258455.2 Sequoia sempervirens
TTATGAGGAAGCGGATGGGTGATAGGTGTGTGGAAGAGTGCATTTGCCAAAAACAACCATTAATATCCTGAGAGGAAGAGGACCTAAGAGGAAAAAAGAATGGGAGTACTTGCACAACCGAAATCATAAGCGATGGTCATGATGGAAATGAAGGGTGCATGCAAAGTGGTGAAAATGCAGTGAAAATGAGATTTTTCCACCTTTGGAACATTGATTTTTACTATAGCATAGGGTACCAAGCACCTTGATATAGAAGACCAAGGCGAGTGAGTACTCTACGCATGAAACAAACATAGCAAACAAGAAGGTTATCCCAACACCCCGAGGTCGTGATGACCTCGGTCGGGCCTGGTGTTGTAATAAACACGAACACAAAAAGTTGTCCTAGCGTAACACAAGATCTTGGAGATCTTGGTGGGTCTTACGAGGGATAACTGAGAAGACAGTAGTCAAAACAAACGATCAAGGTATGCCCCCATTTCAACAGGTCAAAGCACACCATGATATGGTGGACCAAGGCGACCCTGACAAGTGATGGGAAGGAACCCACAATGATAAACAAAACTCAAAAGCATCAAGAGATCATAATCAAGACAGGTCCTTTGCCATAGGATCAAGGTGATGGATGGGATTGACGAGGTCTGATAGGAAAGATTCATCCTGTTGAGACCAAAGATGGATGCTAAAGTAGAATGACCCAGTTGACACAGGATGTTACCTAGGGACAAGATCTTGTAACATGAAGGAGCTTTGTGTATGTAGAACCAATTAGAGGTGGGTGTAACTTGATGACGAAGCACAAAAGACCAACATAACCTACAAACCTAGGGGCTCGGGGGCCGATCATAGATTAGCCTTGCCTACGTGAAAGCGCAAAGCCCTCATAGTTCCAGAAAGGACCATGGATAAAGTGAAAAGAAAACAAATGGTGACTGATGATGATGGACAAATGCCCCGAGGGCGAATCAAATGATCAACCTTGCCTATGTGACAGCGCAGGGGCAATGTAGTTCGACTGACGGACGCGACAAGATGGGACCTAGGTGAAGACCGACACAATGGATGATCCTACTTGATGACACGAACGTGAATGACGTAAGCTCAGAGTGGGATACCGAAAAGCTCAAGAATGGGGGATAGACTAATGGGTCGTCCAATGCTCAACCAATATTTACCAAGCAGCCTGGGATGAGATGGGTGAGGACAATAGTGCAGATGACGGAATAAAATAACTAGGATGTCAGGTAGATAATGATTAAGCTCTCTATGGATGACGCCTGTTACCAGGTTTTCACCACCCATACTTATCCAAGGCGCTACGAAAAGGTGGTTTTCACCATAGGACGGATTTATTTCTCTTGACTATTTTTGGATTTTTTATTTTTTTTATTTTTTTTATTTTTTTGATTTGGTAGGGTAACCAAGCAGATTTAGGAGTAGAACTTCTTGAGATGCATGATATTGATGGGCTCGTCAAGGGGTTCTCCTTCGAGAGTAGTCAACCTGTATGCCCCAGATCCATATTTGGCAGCTATAGTATAGGGTCCCAACCAATTTGCCTCAAATTTTCCTTTCTTGTCTTAGTCTTGCTGAGTGCGATGGTTCTCCTTAAGGACAAGCTCGCCCACCTAGAATTGTTGAGGACGAACCTTCTTGTTGTAACTACGCTTGAGGTGATTTTGGTATGCTTGTAGATGGTCATAGGCTTTTATTCTTCGCTCATCCAGTAATTCCAGTTGTGCAAGCCATGCAACACAGGCATCCTCTTCATTGATAAGGTTCTTCAGAGAGATTCTCAATGATGGAAGTTCAACTTCGATTGGCAAGACGGCCTCGGCACCATACACTAAAGAGTAGGGGGTGGCGCCTGTCGGGGTGCGGATGGATGTGTGATATGCCCAGAGCGCAGGATGAATGTGGAGGTGCCAATCTCGTCTAGTGTTATTGACAACCTTTTTGAGAATATGGATAAGGGTTTTGTTGGTCGCCTCTGTCTGGCCATTACCCTAGGGGTAATAAGGCGTTGACCAACGGTTTTAGATATGGAAGGTGTCACAGAGGTGTTTCATGACTTGGTTTTTGAATGGTTTGCCGTTGTCAGAAAGGATGGTGGACGGGATACCATATCTGCAGAGAATATGGTAAAGGATGAATTTGAAAATTTGAATGTCGGTGATTTGTGAAAGGGGCATTGCCTCCACCCACTTGGTGAAATACTTAATAGCGGTGATTATGAATGTATGGCCATCGGATGATGGTGGGTGAATCTTGCCAATCAAGTCCAAACCCCACTAAGAAAACGGTCATGCTGCCAAGAGGGGCTGAAGATCTTGTGCTGGGGCATGGATTAAATCTGCATGTTGTTGGCATGGAAGACACTTCTTCACAAACTTGCAAGCATCGTGTTCCAATGTAGGCCAGTAATAGCCAGCCCATAGGATCCTTTTGGCCAGAGCCATACCATTTGAATGCACTCCACAAACACCACCATGTACCTTCGTTAGTGTGGCACGGGCTTCAGTCTCATTTAGACATCTAAGGAGGATTCCATCATACCCGTGATGATAAAGCGTATCACTGACAATGACGTATCGGGAAGAGCGATGAACGAAGGATTTGCATTGATTACGTGTAAGATCCGGGGGTATAATGTTATCATGGAGGTAGGTGTAGATGTCTTGGTACCATGGGGAGGTGGGACCCACAATTTTGCACACCATGTCAGTCTTAGGGATATCATATGTTGGGATTAAAAGTTGTTCTACAAGAAACTCACACTCTGTTCGGTCCTTGGGCATGTCCAGTAGGGAGCCAATAGTGGCCATCGCATTAGCTGCTTTGTTTCGTACCCTGGGAATCTGTTCAAATTGTATAGAGGTGAAATATTTCTTGAAATCACCCACCATGCGCTTGTAGGGTAACAGCTTATCATCCTTGGTTAGGAACTCATCATTAACTTGTCTAATGACTAGCAAAGAATTACCAAAGACTTTCAATTGGGTTATGTGCCACTATTTTGCAATTTTGAGGCCGGTGAGGAGAACCTCATATTCTGCCATATTGTTGGTACATGGGAATGCTATCCTGAATGACTTTGGGATGTAGTCACCTTGAGGGGTAACTAATAAAATGCCTGCCCCTGATCCATTGTGTGTATATGATCCATCAAAATACAGTGTCCACGTGGGGGTCTCATCAACAGAGAAGACTTCTTCATCAGGGAATTCCGTGATCAATGGATGAGTATCAACTAGAGGAGCTTTGGCTAACTGATCTGCGATTATCTGTCCCTTAATAGCCTTGCGGTCCACATATTCTATGTCGAATTCACTGAGGAGCATGACCCACTTAGCCATGCGAGCAGTCAGAGTGGTTCTAGATAATAGATACTTCAATGGATCAATTTTGGCAATTAATTTAACCGGATGGCTAAGCATGTAATGTCGAAGCTTATGTGTGCTAAAGACAAGTGCAAGGCAAGCTTTTTCCATGGGGGAGTAGTTTAGATCGTAGCCAACCAATTTCTGACTGATGTAGTAGATTTCCCTCTCTTTCGACAACTCATCATGTTGTGCCAACAATGCCCCCAACACGACTGAAGTGGCGGAGATGTAAAGCAAGAGGGGTTTGCTGGGAATAGGGGGCATCAGTATAGGGGGATGGGCTAAATATTCCTTAATTTTATCAAATCCCATCTGACACTGCTGGTTCCATCGAAAGGTGGAATCTTTTATCAGGAGATGAGTGAATGGCTGACACTTATCTGCCAGTTGGGCTATGAACCGACGGATGGACTGCATCTTCCCCTGGAGGCTTCTTAACTGTTTGAGATTGCATGGAGGTGGCATGTCCAGGATAGCTTTTACCTTGGCAGGATCATCCTCAATGCCCCTGCGAGAGACTATGAAACCCAGCAACTTTCCTGAAGTGACCCCAAAGACACACTTTTTTGGATTCAACCGCAGCTTGTAGTGCTCTAACCGCTCAAATATCTTCTTCAGGATGGCAGGATGTTCTGCTCGTGTTTTGGATTTTCCTAATAGGTTGTCGACATAGTCCTCCATGATGATGTGTATGAGGTCATGGAAGATGACCGTCATTGCCCTCTGATATGTTGCCCCCTCATTTTTGAGACCAAAGGGCATAACATTGTAACAAAAGGTGCCCCAAGGTGTTGTGAAGGCGGTCTTATGTTGATCCTTAGGTGCGATTCGGATCTGGTTATACCTAGAGAAGCCATCCATAAGGGATAACATCTCATGTCCCACTGTCAGGTCAACCAACATGTCAATATTAGGCAGGGGGAAATCATCTTTTGGGTAGGCTTTGTTAAGATCCCTGAAGTCTGTACAGATGCAAATGAATCCATTTGGTTTAGCAACCGGAACTATATTGGAGATCCATTCGGAGTAGTCAATTAGTCTGATAAAACCCACCTCGAATAACTTCTCCAATTCCTTCTTGACTAACAACGCGACTTGTGGATGCATCTTGCGGAGTTTTTGTTTGACAGGCTTGGCGTCTGGGCGAATGTCCAAGTGATGAACCACTAAGGCGGGGTCTAAGCCAAGCATGTCTGAGTATGACCAAGCAAAGTTAACGATTCCCTCTTGGAGTAGCTGCACAATGACTGGATACTCTTGCTCTGAGAGTGACTTAGCTACATAGGTGACTTTAGGACTTTTAGCAGTTCCCAGATTAAAATCTTGAGTCTTCAATCAGAATAGATGATCGGGCAGATAACTGAGTTCCCATAAGGGGAAGATGAACATCTCCATCTTCTAGCACCTCTTCAAGGTTTTCACCATCAGATGCGTCCTTTATTTTTACTTTTTCAAGGTCAAGAAGTGCCTCAAGGAGGTTTTCACCAGATGACCATTTTTTACCTTTCTTATTCTTATTTTTGCGACTGGAGTGTTCATCCTCCCCCAATCCCATGAGGTTGACATATGTATCCGCAGACATACTGACAGGTGTGCTAGTACGTAGGTCCCAATCAATAAGCTCAGGGTGACAAAGGGATAGGTTAATAGTGCAGATGGATAAACATTCAAACATGGAAGATAGATCAGCGTGATCAACGTCATCGTACGCACATATGATGGATTCCTCCTCGGGTATGTCTTCCAATGAGCCATTATCCATACCTACACTATTGAAAGCGTTAAACGATGTTTCAAGGCCTTTATGCTTTCTGTCATACCCAATGCCCATGTTTTTTGGTAGCGGAGATGTATCAATGGGTTGCAACCGCCCTTGTTCTTCCTTTCCTAGGCCCCTACCTTGATAGTTATGCGTTTCCACAAACTTTGTTGGCTAGGGGTACTTTTCTTGAAAATATTCCTTGAGAGGGGTTTTCGGCTGGGGTTCTTCTCGATAGACCCATTGGCTTATGTCCTCTTCCGGTGCATCTATCTTGATACTTGGGGATCTGAAAGTGGTGGTAGGGATGTTTTTACCACTGAAGGTGATAGTCTTGTCTTCCTTTGTGGTAGCATGGGAAGGTTGACCATACTCGTGTGGTGATGGTGGCATGATCGCTACATTAAGAGCAGTATGCATTTCGTACTCGCCACATCCTTTGTCAATGATCTGGACTTTTGTGACTATAGGATCAATGGTGGAGGATGGAGTGGTGATCACGGTGGATGGTGGATTAGCGGATGATGACTGAGATGCCCCCATTTCAACCCCAGGACAATAATGTAAATGGGGGAATGACGCTTCCAGAGCATGGCAATATTCAAATGGTTGGGGGTCGGCATAATGGTGACCTCTTGTCCGTTGACTGGGAATTTGAGGCACTGATGGTAGGTGGAGGGTACAGCTTGCATAGCATGGAGCCATGGATGGCCGAGGAGGAGATTATATGGCAAGTCCAGATCAAGGACATGGCAGGTAATGTACTGAACCACCGGTCCCACTTGGACAGGAAGATTGATGATCCCTTCTGAATTCCTTTCTGCATTATCATAAGCCTTGATTGTAATGATCTGGTTGCTTAAGTCCGCTTGAGTATACCCCACCTATTTTATGAATTTCAAAGTACAAAAATTGAGGGCAAAGCCATTATCTACCAAGACTCTTTTTATTTTATGACGGGCAACCACGACTTCAATATTCAAGGCGCGATTGTGATTAACATCAATTTTTGGCATATCGTTTTGGCTGAAGTGCAGTTGGTGAGATGAAGCTAGGTGTCCTACCAAGGCTTGGAACTGTGTAGGATCAATGTTGTTAGGCACATGGGTTTCCTATAGGGCTTTGTTGACGATTTCTTGATGTACTGGGGAAGACTTAAGTAAATCCAAAATGGAGATATGTGCAGGGGTCTTTCCTAAGTGATCAAGGATGTTGTACTGGGAGGTTACAGGAGTCGAGTGGGCGGGTGTAGAGGTTGCAAGAACAGTGATGCGGGCTCGTCGTGTAGTAATAGCACATTGAGGGTCTTTAGCTTTGACATGTATAATGGATACATGAGGTTCTACGTGCTCAATGTAATGACTAATACCCTCGTAATTGAGGGGTACATTCTTATAGCTCACGTTATTTGTGTTGTTGTTTTGAGGATTACTGTTGGAGGTGCTCAGGCCTTGGTTATGGTTTGGAAAGGCGTTTTGATAGATCTGCAATTGAGCATTGGACGACGGAGCTTGACTGGGGTCAACCTTGATATCACCTCGATCTATGAGATCTTGGACGTAGTTTTTTAGACCCTCACACTTATTCAAAGAGTGTCCTTTGATTTTATGGAACTCATAATATTCATTTTCCCTAAACCATGCGGGCTTAGGTTTGGATTCGTCGAGTGGCTTGGTGACAGGGTACGTGATCGGATAGCTGATCTGCAATAGCTTATTGAAGACGGCACTCAAGGGTTCTCCTAATTGAGCATACTGGTGTTTGGTGTTCCCTTGGTTATTTGGATTGGACTGTTGGGGAGGACGGGGTGTCCCTTGCGGTACAAATATGGCATTAGGTATGGATTGTTGTCGTTTCTGGGATGTGTTGGCCACGTGGACATGTTTAGTATCAGTAACACCATCATTTAGTGCATTTTTGTTCTTGTTCCAAAAACGTGGCTTGTCGTTGAATGTCCTTTCCTTATCTTGATTATATATTTTGATGTGCCCCTTGGCAACAAGGGCACGCTCAAGGATGGGTCCCTTCTCTACTACCTCCACGAAAGTGGTGACACAATGTAATCGAAAGTTATGAGCCATGTCGAGATGAGAGTTCTCCACGAAGAGGGTGACCATGTCCTTTTCTTTCAAAGGGGTTTTCATTCAGCTTGCTAGGGCACGCCACCTCTAGAGGTAGTTAGTAAAAGTTTCCCCTTCACGTTGTTTCTCTTTGAGAAGATCCAAGGTATTAGTATCTTTCTCCAAATTGAAGGAGAAGTAGGAGACAAACTTTTCTGATAGGTCTGCAAAAGATTTTATAGATCCCTTTTCAAGAGTCGTGAACCACCCTAGGGCATTTCTTGCTAGACTCCGGGGGAACAGACGCAAGAGATAGTTGTCATTGTGGATAACTTCTTGACACTAGGAGTAAAACTCCTGTAAGTGGGCCTTAGGATCTTTGTTCCCCTTATATTTGTCAAACTTTGGCATCTCAAAATGTTTGGGGAAGGGAATCAATGAGATGGAGGGATCATATGGATATGGGCATATATCTTCAAACTTGAACGATTGTTTTCCAGTCCCTACCTGGAGATCTTTTAGAGCAACTTTGATTTCTAGGATGTCTGCATTGGCTGGTGTGTTGGATGGGTATTGATGATAGGACGATTGTGGATTTTGGGATGACGCTTGGGGATGGGCGTATGGATAATGAGGAGGTGGTATCCCCTGCTGGTATGCCAAGGGACCTTGTTGATAAAGAGGTTGTTGTTGTGAGGCTGGATATGAATTGGTTGGGTAGTTATGGGTGGCATACTGTTGGGAAGTATGGAGAAGGTGTTGTTGATTAGCTTGCAGATATTGGGGGTGCTGATATGACTGTTGCGATGCCACAAAGGATGATTGTTGTTGATATTGTTGCTGATTATAATAATTGTAATGATGAGGTGGTTGTTGATGCATGGTTGGCAGCTGTGGTGGGTGAGATAGGATGTTATGTAGTGGTTGCGCTTGCGGGCATAAGATGGATGCAAGGAATGGAGATATGGTCAGGACTGAAGGTCGAGGTTGATTTCCTTTCGGTTGATGTTGTGATGGTTGTGTTGAGAATAGAGGATTGACCAATGGTTGTTGTTGAGGTTGAGGTGCGGTTGAGATGTTTTGCGAGGGAGGTTGTTGAGCACTAGTGGGAGCATAGGATTGGGGAGGTTGTTGGGGTATGAATAACGATGGTGGAGGATTGTTGG
Source organism: Sequoia sempervirens (assembly GCA_007258455.2). NCBI lineage: Eukaryota > Viridiplantae > Streptophyta > Pinopsida > Cupressales > Cupressaceae > Sequoia > Sequoia sempervirens. The sequence goes on from VDFB02105785.1 coordinate 147,970,532, forward strand.
GGTATGAATGATGATGGTGGAGGATTGTTGGATTGGGATGGTTGTTGGAGTATGAATGATGATGGTGGAGGATTTGTAGCCCCAGGAGGTGGGGCAAGGAAGCGAAAGGGCCACCCCCAGTGTTGACAGGAGGCAGGTTTGAGGGGAGTGGTGCCAGTAGCATTAATGGTTGTGGTTGTGGGATGTTTTGCAGCATGCCATAGGCAAAAGGATCATTGGGGTCAATGGTTTGGGGTGTTCCCGTGATCGAGATGGTGGGATGTGTAGGATTGTCAACGGGATACAGGACAGCATTGCCGAACTCAGGTTGATGCCAACCTTCCACAGAAGGAACATTGGGGACATAGGAGCTACTGGGGACGTCATGTGAACCTTGGGGTACATTAGATGTGGAGGTGCCATACTTGGATAAGTCGACACCTGATGGAAACTTAACACCTTTTTCAATCAAGTGAGCCAAGATCTTGTCACCATGTCTTTCGAGAAGGCATTTTGTCATTTGTGCATTAACAGGATTGTTGAAGTGTTCCTTGAATGTGAGCTCAAGTTGATCAGCCATGTTTTCTTCCCCAGGTGGTGACGTGTTTTGACCATCCACGTTGGATTGTGATGAGGTACCGTTGTGGGGATCGTGAGGGATGTTCATTATGTTATTGGGATCTTGAGAATTGTTTGATTGGGAATTCAGGGCTTGTTGGTCAGCCATTTTCTTTGGCTGTGATCGAGTCTGAACGGGCATGTAAGATGATGAGAGGGATCAAGATATTAGAAAGACCTTGATGATGAAAGATTGATTCGATTTGATGGAAGATTGACTGATGATGATCAGTTAGACCGATGTGGATTGATTTGATGACACTGGATTAGTCCAGGTTTTGGATTTTGATTCGGATATATTTGATGATGTGGGGGTTGGATTGGTCGGATGATTAGGATTGATTTGATGATAAATATGATGAAGACTGAGATCCACAACCGATTTTAAGAAGGATCCTTGGTAACAATAGGTATTGATTGGAAGGTGGATGTATGATAACGACACCGAATCCAACTTGAGATAGAAGTGGATTGATTGGGCTGGGAAGGATAACTAACTTAAGACGGATAGCAATCCTAAGCCAGCTATGATGATTACGATTAGGGACGAACACCTAGGTCATCTTGGATGACAACTCCAACAGGGTTTATATGGAATAACGGAGATCAGAGATGAAAGCGGGTTTAGGACAGATGGGGAGCATCTCAGGATAGACAAATGGCTCTCGAAACAAGCAAAAGAGTGTTCACGATAAATGACTCTTAGAATGAAGGGACGGAGACTCAGAACAGACATTCAGATGTTTGTTTTGGAAGTTGAATGGTCATATCGATGTTCAAAACAGAGGGACAATGAATGCCAAGTGATAATATAGGCTAGTCAAAAGTTAGGTCTACCATAGCACAAGGACAGGTCTGCCACTGCACAAGGAGAGGTCTGCCACTGCACTAGGATAGGTTCACCACAGAGTTAGGATAGGTCTACCACAGCATAGGGACAGGTCCACCAAAGGATAAGCTTAAGCTTGATGTTTTGATAGATGGATAAGGCAAAGGACCCAAAATATAGCAATCATAAAAGACTTGGCCAAACTAATAATCACTGGTTTTTGCACAAGACAATTCAAACAGCACAACCCTAAGATTAGTAGAAATGGGTATGGTCAACAAAGTCTTCTACTCTAAGATGCACATGGTTGCTAAGGAGTCCTCGATATACACCCAGTACGTGACGCCCAAATTGTGAACACCAACCCGTTACAAGTGTGAGTCGGGAACCTTAGCGAGATACTAAAGGCTCGGACCAACTCTTTACGTCATCCCTACGCTTCGCCAATTACAATGTGGTTGGATTGAGGTACAACTTTCGCTCTCCCCCCTTTATATACCCCGCTGGTACGTGTGGTTGGAATCGTCCCTTGGAGTGATGAAATCCCCAAGCAGGTCCCACTAAGAAAATGAAAAAAAAGGGTGACTCAAAAGACTTGGAAAGCTACGATTTCTCGTCACCTAGGATCACCAAATGATGCAAGGGGATTGGATACGTCAAATAGCCTTCCACAAGCACACCAAACAAGGTTTATTGACCCCCTTTAATTAAACTATGTGCCTAATTTACCAAAAGACAATCGGCAAAAACTTGAAATTTTACCTTCTAGAGGACAGGTCCACCACTCTGTCAGGACAGATCTGCCACTTTAGGATAGGTCTGCCACTACATTAGGACAGTTTCACCACTACATTAGGACAGGTCCGCCATAGCATAAGGACAGGTCCGCCACTCTGTAACCCGAACCTGCAAAAATGCAAAAAAATAGCAAATGTGAAAGAAAGAGACTCGTTTGTGGGTCCCACCGGGCATGCCAGAAATGTGATAGGTCAAATGTGAGCGTTGGAAAATGAGCAGCAAGTAAAAGAGTGCAAATAACACCAAAACAACCTACACCTCAAGATTAGCCTAAGTTGGAAACAACACAAGATGAAAGCAACAAAATGGAACTCTATACCTTGTGTCGAATCGATCATTTGGTTGGCCCTTCGATCTTTGATGTGTATGCTCCTTGGATGGCACAAGATGCAAGCTAAATTATGTTGTGAGGATGAGTGCAAATGGATGAAAACATGAAAATGGCTTAGTGTAGATTGAGAAACAAAACTGCAAGAGTTTGGCTAGCAAAATGATCTCCCCCAAAATGAGAGAAAAGAGGGGGTATTTATAAGAATTTTGAGAATTCCTAGAGGAGATGGATGGCCAAGATTGAGCCACCAAATATCAAGATGTAGGGCTAAGGTGAGTTGAGAACTCACAAGCCCTCACATCTTGACATGTGGCATGTGATAGCCTAAGAAAGGTGAAGTGGACATGAGGTGGAAGAGAAGTACATGACATGGAGGGGGTACAAAGTACCTTGGGATTGGACAAGATCTCTCATAAAGGAGGTCCTTGTCCCCATGTGGGTGAGAGGACATGTGAGGAATTAAAAAAATTCCTCAAATATTCTCATGGGGAGATGGGAAAAGAATAAAGAATAAGTGAAGGACATGTGGGGAGAAGTGAAGGAATTAAAAATTCCTTTTGGGTGCCTTGGGGGATTAAAAGGTGAATTAAAAATTCACATAGGGAAGTGGAGTGCCTTGCCCAAAAGGAGAAAGCCTTTAATAATGTTGACTTAAGGACACATGCCATAAGTGGGAGGAGGATTAGGTTAGGCTAACCAAATGATTAAGGTTGTGCAAGTACTTATTTAGATGGACTAATGACTCATTAGGAGCAAGTGGGAGATTATGAAGGATGTGACCCTAATGATGATTAAGGGTGTGCACTTGCTAACCCTTAGTTAATTAGAAGAAGATGAAGTAATTAAGATGGATTAGGGACCAACTTGCAAAAGTTGGAGGATGTGACCATGAGAGAGAAAAGAGGAATTAAAAAAATGAATTTTAATTTTAAAAGGGGAATATGACTAAATTAAATAAAATGGTATATTTATTTAATTTAGAGGAGGAAGAGGGGTAAAGTATTAAATTAAATACTTTAGGATCCTTATGTAAGATGCAAGGTATTAATTAAACCAATTAATATTGATAGAGGGGATGAGCAACTGGATGAATAAGGAGACGTGTTTGATCATATGGAAGTGATCAAATTGGACGTCTACAGGAACATTGGAGTATTTTGAGTCTTATAACATTGTTTAGCATTTTTAATAAGTTTGTATTGTAGCTTCATGTTAACTTAGAATCATGTTTTGCTTTATAGTTGCATTTTAAATCATGTTTTTCTTTATAGTTGCATTTTAAATCATCATATCAATGGTTATTTGAGCATATGTAGAATCATTTTAGTTTATTATCATAGCATTTTTATCACATAGTTTAGCAACATTCATCCATTTGTCAATATCTTCATAATCATAAAATTATGTCATTTACCACAGTTTCATGTAGGAACTTAGTTTTCTTGCATTTTTTAATAGCATCTCATTTCTCAAGTTTTCATTTTAACAATCATGGTGCACAACTAAAATCTGAGAGCCAAATGATTTAATAAATCCTTGAGAATAGAGAACAATGAAACATTTTTAGGAATTTAATCTTGTTTCAATTTGATTCAATTTTATTGATTAAATCTGTAATATAATACGTCACATTGGTGTTTGTGTTGATTTATTAACTTTCCCACATTTCACACACACAATATCTATCCCTTTTTCCTCTCTTTATCTCTCCCTCTCTCTCCATATCCCTCTCCTCCATCTCCATCTCCATCTCCATCTCCATCTACATTTCCATCTCCATCCCCATCTCCATTTCCATCTCCATCTCCATCTCCCTCTTTATGTCCACATATCTCCCTCTCTCTCTCCCTCTCTCCCTATTTCAAGTATATCATTAGCCTATTGGTAATGAAGCCTTATTATCTTCCCGATTCAAAAAAAAAAATTTAGTTGTGTTCAGATCCCTGTAAGTAGATACATATTTGATTTGAAGCTATCACTTCTCCATTGAGACCTTTTTGCACAAACAAAATTATTTTTTAAATATCTTACCAATTGACCTCATGTATACTACACAAATGTATGTAAACAATAAACCAAAAAATTCCCTAATTCACCATCCACACTTCTTTGGTGTACCCATTGCACACCAAGGTGTGATTACTAGTTTATATATAATCTCATATTTTTTATTTTTACTTTGGTTAAAATATTATTATTTTAAGTTGTAGTATATTTTCCTTTATATCTTACTTCATTTATTTTAATAATTTTGGTAATTTTTCTTCAATCATCTTGTTATATAATTCATCTTTATAATTCTCTTAGAGTTATTTATTCATTGTTTGAAACATTTAACCTTTTTTATCCATTTATTTGTGTTATATCATATTACTATATTATTCTTATTTTTTCACCTATTTTCAATTTCACTTCATTTCCAATCTCCTCTCTCCCTACCCTCTCCCATCACTTAACTCTTCTTAAGGTCATTTCTACAATCATATTATTCATTATCATGTTCTTATGATGATCATTGAGTGTGGTTCAAAAAATCAATTCAATATAGCATACACAATTTAATCTATAAGTGTTTACTCTATCATTCATGGACTTTGGAAAAACCGTACCATCTATAATCATTGGTTTGTTAATCTTTAAGAATTATTGATTTTAATGAAGAGATTTAGTTGTACTTGTGTCTACTACGAATAAAATCTAATCCTAACGATAAATTCTAAACCATTATCCTAATCCTAGACCTATCTCTAACCCTAACTATGGTCATAACTGATGCTGGAGCATCACCTAAATGTTGTTCTTGAAGGTCCAAGAGACCTAGTTGATGTTTTAAAAACTATTTTTTTCTATGAGTCCTAGTTGTATGTCAATAAAAGATTAAAAAAAATGGACTTAGAAAACAATATCTATAATCTTTTGTAATGTTTTCTAGCCTAGGTGTGGTGTAGGGTTAATAGTTGCACAAAAAGGGCATAAATGTCAAGTTTAATGACATAGCTATTAGGGCCATTAAGGAAAAATCTCATATACTCGATGCTAAATATTTTTTGTAAGTTATCCACATTGAATCAATGAAAATATATGCTCCAAGAATTGTTGAGAAAATATTTCACAAGAATACCCCGTTTTGTCAATTTTATGATAGATTTTCTAGAAAAAATAGCAAAGAACAGTTTGGTTCGGACTTGTACAATCAATTTTCAGGTTTTTGTTTATGTGGGATGATAATGGCATGTATTAAGGTTCAAATTCAATTTTTTTGAGGTGATTTCATTGAGTTTTTCTCAAGTTATGATCAAAATAGTGTTTGTTGCTTTGTTTAGAAACTAGGGTTTTTAGCGAGTTAAAAAAATTAATATCTCAAGTTCTAACAAGTGAAAAATCATGAAATTCAGAACATAATTTCTTCAGGGTTTTGTGCACATTTCCACTAAAGGGAAAGTGATAATTCATTAATTTGCATGATTTATAGAGGACAGTGTGTTATTAATAGCATCTAGATTGTCATAAATCCGAGTTTGTTGAGGGTTTTGTGGAAATACATTGTTTTGAGTTAATAACTATTACTTAGGATTTGAATGAGGTTTTTGGGGTTTGGTTAAAGTATTTAGAATCCTAAGAATGAAGAGAAAATGATTGTTTATTTTTTCTTGAGACTTGAACCTATGAAAACAAGCAAATAGGACAGTTTGTAGGGTGTTATTTGTTGTCACCATTGAAAGGTCAAGGAATCAAGTGCATATTTTTGTGAAACCTACATTTTCTTATTATTTATTGTCCATTGTGTGTGAAGTTTCTATTAATCTTCATCATTTTTAGTATCAAAGCCCAGAAAGATCTAGTAGTGAAAGTTGTCCAAGTTAACAAGATTTTGTATAAGGTTGTGTATGAAGGTATTGGTGTACCAAAAGACTAGGCCAGAGGAAAAGAAAGAAGCCTAAGGTGAGGTACCATGAAGATAAGATGTAGCAGCAAGATAAGAAAGAAAGCCTCAAAAGGAAGGAAAAGATGAAAGACAATATGATAAGCCAAGTTGCAAAGTTTGATAGAGAAATGGCAGAGTTGAAAAGAGGTATTAAGCTTGTAGTGTAGTAGTTTCTTGAGGAAGAATTCCAAGGAAATGTTGGGAATTGGCCAATGAGAAGGGAGGTGAAGTGGCCTATAAAGGTGATTGTACAAAAAAGAAGAAAGCAAAGGATAGTTGTCTTGGAAGGTTAAGGTGAACAAAGTTTGGATAGAAAAGAGTTGCTAAATGAGAAAGAGCAATATGGAGGATCTTTGAACCCCAAAGAGGTGTTGGGCATCATGAGTTAGATGTATGGTTGTTGGAAGTTATGTTTGTCAATTTAAGCTATGCATGGTATGAAGAACATGGGATCCTCAAGAAAAGTCTAATGACACAATGGGCTTCTCATACTGGACTTTAAGAGATTGGGCACTTTTGTAATTACTTACTATTATTATTAATATAATATATAGGCTATTAGCCTTTTGCCAAAAAAAAAATCAATAATATTCATTTATTTTATCTTTTACTAAAATTTTAATATCTCCACCTTCATTTAGTACAAGTACATTTACTACTTTAAAAGCATATAGTATATTTACAATCATGAATTCAGGAGGGCATTCACATGCCACCATCAAAGACTTTAATTATATAGTTTTAGTGTTTTTATGTGTGTTACTTTTGGGCTACAACCCATATAGCTTGTAATGCATGTATATTGTCCCCATATTTTCTATAAGAAGTTTGTCACTTTAAGCAATTCTATTTTTAAATTTTCCAATATGTGACCTAAGAAAATGCCATTATAGAAAGTAATTAAAATAGTGTAAAAAAACACTTCATTTCAATTAGATTTTTTTAAATCATAGATAGCTTAATTTTTTATGTGATTGTTATCGTTGGAAGTATTTCTTACTATGACACCCTTTAATATTTTCAAGTGCTTCTTCCATTATTTTCAAAGCAATTTTACTACTAGTTAGACATACAATTTTCATTTTTTGAAGTAATTATAATTCTAAATAGATATTTAGAGTCTATTATAAATTATAATGTATATCTTTCTTAGAATGTTGTGATATAAATATAATAGTGGAATATCTAATTATAATACTAGCCATTTCTCACCATATGTTTTTATCATGGAAGTCATACCCATAACATTTAAAAGTGACAAAAAAATCTAGTGACTTTTAACTTTTCTTTATGCTTTTATAAATAAGATAACAATGTATTTATCAATATATAAACTTTTAAAAAATATTTCATATTATTTTTCTCCCCAACTTCGATAATATTGAAGATTTAAAAAATTATTTAAATATTAAATATTATAACAAATTAAATTATAAAAAATTAACTAATCTATTATTATTAATTAAATGATTCTACTTCAAAAAAGAAAGGCAATAAAAGTCAATTTTCTCATCTAAGTCAATGGTATTGATTTTTTATCACAATCAACTTCATTATTAATAAAAAAATGATTTCTAACTATCATGTGCAAACACTTTTAATATTACTTATAAACCATTCCCAACTACCATGTATAGTCACTTCTACTATTTTCCACATAAACATGCATCAAAAGTCTTAATGTGCCATGAGAATTATAATCAAAGAGTTACACAATGTTTCAATGTCATGAGGTCCAATACATGATCTAATAGAAATAACCTTTTACAATTACAATATGAAATTTCTAATCTTATACATAACCAAATAAATTAGAAGTCTTTCAATAATTGATATCAACTATAATCTCAATTTGTTTATCTTTAACTATTATTATCAATTATACTTTCAACCATTTTGCAAGAGAATAAACTAATCATAATTAATATATTTATACTAAAACTTATTATAATATATAAACAATTTATTTAATCATAAAACAATAAATAATTTCTTGTATATAAAAATAATAATAAATAATATTTTAAATATTTAAATTTCTTTTTTAATCTCACTTCATTACTTTTGTATAAAAATATTAACAAAAATTCAAATTGTATACAATTATTGTTGCATAATCATTATAATAGTGTATTATTGTCTAATAAAATAACCTTTAACATCTAATTCAAATACAATTTCAACTAATCAACACAATGTAGATCAAAAACATATATTGTCACAATTTTAATTTAAAATTCTATTATACAACTCACCAAAACTATTCATATTTCACAATCTTCATCTATATTTCAATTTACAAATTAATCAACCTGAATTAAAACTATTACATCTATAAATAATAACAAAATGAATACTAATTATAAAAACATCAACCATCAATATTCTTTTAGCTCATTCAAAACAACTCCTAATTATTAGACACCAAAATAATCAAATTTAAAATTAAAATGCTCCAAAAATAACTTAAAATAAAAAAGTTGAAAACATAAGAAAAGAAAAAAAAAATTCTAATTATTAAAAATCAAATTTTATTATTAAAAAACCATTATTTTCTAAACTAAATTTAAAAATTTATATGGAACATTATCTAGAAAACATTAATGAAAAGATAAATATTTTTCTAATATTCCTATTAAACATCATATTCATCATATTAAAATAGTACAATAAGAAAACCATTTCATTTCATCTTCTTCCGACTCCATTTCCATCTCCTTATAACTCCAAACCCTACTTCTGCCGTTACAGGAACAATGTGATCATCGCTCCTCTCACTCTCCCCCAAAATCACCACCACCACCACCACCACAGCCGCTGCCTTGGGAGGAAGAAGAAACAGCAGCGCCATCACCCACACCATCAGGCCGCAAAGCAGGGACTCCTTCTGCAGGGAATCTGCAGCCACTCCAGCACATTGTTAAAACCTGTTAACTTTAAAAATACAACCGCCAAACAGTCAAAAAATTACGCGCACGAAGAAATAATTAACGCACCCTTTAAAAGCGCTGCAGGCTCTGCTCCGCCGCCATGACAGTGCGGGTAGGGTTTGGTCACGCGAAAGAGCTCGTTCTTTAACGCCGCGTTTTCCAGAAGGGAATAATTCAACGACTGTTGAAGCCCTCCACACTTTCTCTCCAACATACGGCATTTCGCTTCCAAGCTCTTCTCATACGCTTTCCTTCTTTCCCGTGACTTTACAGCCGATTCTCTATTTCTATTTTCAAATTCCAAAGTACAAAAAGAAAATATAAAAAACCTTCCCTTTCAGAAATCTCTCTGTACAAAATATATACATTATTCAGCCCTTAGCCCCGCGATCTTACCGTTTGCGCTTCCTTGTAAACGCATCCACTTCTCCGTCTGCTTCTTCTTCTTTGTTCCTTTGCAGGATTTGACCTCCATTTTCTGCTTCTTCTTCTTTGTTCCTTTGCAGAATTTGACCTCCATTTTCTCCAAAGTCCACGTCAGCACAAGCTTCCACGTCGTCGCCAAGCTGGATTCCTTCGCCTGTAGTCACATTCACGTAATCAGATTTGTCCACATAGACGTCCTGCTGTGGAAGACCGCAAGCATCTGCAAGGAAGGAGTTAATGTCGATAAATCCTCCATATCCGTCTCTTGCCGGAGAGTTTTTCAAGTCTTCGTCATTAAACAGAAGATCCGTGAGAGCGCTTAGTGATTCGCTGGCACTCTGCAAGCCATCGTTACTGTAACCATCCCCGTCAAGAGACGGCAACAGAAGATTCGTGGCGTCGTCCTCGACCAGGAAATCTTCGAGGCAAATGCCCGGAGAGTCTGGAATTTGCTGAAGAACTGCCTCCCAATCGATATCTGTCTCCTCACAGAAAACCTCCCTCTCCATCCCCACCGTGTTATTGGCATGTACCATGTGTGGCCATGTATATATATACATTGTATATATATTTGTTTTTAAAATATTTAAAGTTGCCTTGGCGTATAAGCAACCTTGGCCACCTCACTCGTCCAATGGGGCGCAAGCTTTACGTGGCCTTGTAATGCGGAGGTTTTCAACATGGGAAACGCGTGCGTCGTAAAGTGAGGAAAGTTTCATCTTTAGCCCGCGGAATTGCCTAAGAAAGTTCCTTCTTGTTTCCCAAGGTTGAAACTTGATTTATTTATTTGGATTTTTATATTAAAATATGTGTATAATGTATAATTTGAGATTCCCTTTTGACTATTAAATCCATTTTGGAAAGTGCAATGGTCTGGTCGTTTTTGGATTCCTTTTGATATTTGGTTCTAGTGCAATGGTCTATTCATTTTGCTTTTTTTATTTGTATTTTTCTATTAAAATATATATGCGATATATAATTTGAATCTAGTTATTATTAAAATAATTTTGAAAAAGTTTAATAGTTTAAATGTTTTAAATTTGTTTTGACTTTTAATTTTTAGTGTAATAATTTAGTAGTTGTTTGTTGAATCAAATATAGAAAATTCTAATTTGTACGTTATGGTATTCAATAAAAGGATAAAGCTTTAGTTTATTTTAGATTATCATATAATTGTATTTTATTTATTTTTTGCAAGTAGCCTCCTATAAATTCTTATAAACTGCAGCGTGTTTGGTAATTTTTTTGTAATTTTTTACAATCACAATGACAAGCATAGCCATTTGTATTATGTTTAATATGTTTATAAATTTATCAAAATAATTAAATCTATCAAAGGACTTAGCTAAGACACACATTGAGAATTTAATCAACTTTCCTTATTCAGGATAATATGATTCAATAATGATTTAAGCACCATTATTTTTAGATACAAAGAGATGAACAAGAACCTAAAGTCTTGAAGCACACAGTTTGAAGCTACACCAAAGGTTGCAAATGTGGGATTCAACTAGAACAAAGTGCATACCATTTTCCAATCTATTAAAGCTACATAATTGTAGGTTATGTAACAACCACTCAAATTAATCACTAAAAAAGTATGGAAATTAGTGAATAACATGAAGATAATGTAGATCTAACATAGGAGGAGTCAAATATTGGCTAAAACAACATAAAGTTTGCAACATATAAAGTGGTTCTCTAACCATTACTATTATCACAAGTCTATTTACAATACTTGCAGTATCTTTAAACTCCAATTAAAATCAATTTGATGACATACGCAATAAATTTAATTATAGTAGTCATGCTCTCCTATAACAAATTCAAAATTAAAAAGAAAAAAATATACAAATAAGTAAATGCATTAACACTTGTATCACAAACCATCCTTGGTGTCCTTTTGCTACAATCTAATATATATATAGAGACAGAGAGAGCATCAAGCATCATCGACGTGATATCCACCCTACCACAAAGCGTTAGCTTCCTCGTGCTACTCCACTGGAGAAGCCCGACCCATCACAAAGGATCTAGCAATATGTAGCCAACATGCATGATGGAATCCAATTCACTATGTGAGTCATTGTCAATTAGCATACTTATATGCTCATGCATCACATATCCAATACACTTGTATATTTTTAAACAAATCATGGAGGATGATGTAAATCCACCAAGATAACACACTTATGCATAGAAATCAATGAAATTCAATGTATACAACTTAGAATGTCTTGATCATCTCATTATGATGCCTTGACATTCTATAAGATGGGTAAGGCAGTAACTCGAAGACAAAGCCTATATTGGCATTAGTCAATAATGTAATTCCAAAGTAATGATATTTATTAACAAGTACACCAAGATGGATACTCAATATACCATATGATCCCTAATTATACTTATTACTACGCAATTTAGGAATGCAAGCTCTTACTTCCTAATTGGTAAGTTTGCATACTTAAGCCATATAAATCGATTCACAATTTTTAATCTGTATTTTTAGCAAAACGAATAGCCATTTAAATATTCATATCTTTCACATCCCTTGGAAAAAATTAAAAGTTCAATATATTTTGGAAAGGGGAAAGAACGGAGAAAAAAACCCAAAAATGGTTTTTTGAGAATCTCAACCATTTAAGAGTAGTTTTATCTACAATCCAGTTCTTTAATTTCCCTTCTAGAACAACATTAGATAAAAGGTTGGTCTTAAATATCTTAATATGATCTTATATTTAAGCATTAGACCTAGAGGGTCAGATATTAAGTAGGAATTATCATGTATTCAAGATTTTTAAGGAACCAAATGGTTGAACTGACTAGCAACTATTGTTTTAATCTTAGAATTTGTCAAGCCTCTAAGGATGAATCGCTGCAACCTTGGAAAGAGATATAAATTCAAGGCAATAACTATTGTAGAACAATTACATATATTACCAATAAGTTTTTACTTCAACCTATTGCTCCAACTTGATTCGTTCAACACACGTATAGAAATAAATAATGAATATCTCCCAAAGAGAGATTGTTGAATTTTGAGGCAATTATGTAAATCATGAATAAATCTCATTGTATCTCCAAAGGAAATTGTCTTCTTAGACACCTCTGCCTCCTCTCTTGTACAACCCAATTGCACTAGATTAATTTCTAAGAGATAAAATATTATCTATGAAGGTAAGGAACTTGCCTGTACTAGAAGAAGGTTGTAATGATATGCAACAAATTCTCTTTTGTTGTTATTATTGACTCAGGTTGGTTGCAATCATTTCAAACACCAAGGATTATTATCAATAAATCTCTTTAGCAAAATTGCCTCCAAGACAACATGTATAAATGAAAATCTATTGTAAATTGGGCATCATACAACCCATGTGAAAGATGTTTGTTAAATCATGATTCATTTTGGAATCAAGTTATATGGGCATAAGAATTAATGGTAAACTTCAGCAAGTGTCTTCTACTAAATTTTTTTATTCCAGCCTTGTATTCAAGCTAAAAATTTGATTTGCAATCTAGTTTGCCTTGTAGAAAATACCTCCTTAACTATAATTTTCCAAAAACTTAATAAATAATGAAGTTTACCTCTTTCTGAATGGTTAAATTCAAGAAATATAGATAATTTTCTAATATATAAACAAATAATAAAAGGATTTCACATGCAGTAGCTGCAACTATTTGATAGAAAATACCTAATATCATAGGTAGCATACCTTGTGCTAGCTCTTGGTTCCCACCAGCCAAATGGCATGTTGTATAATTTAATGAAATCTAACCTACAAAGAGAGACCTTAAATCTAGTCCCACAACAATCTCCATTATAGCAACCCATTTAAAAAGATGAGAGGGACATAGGCTGCAAAGTGTAGATGTTAGTTGCCTGAAAATTGAGTCACACATTTCTACATTGATGCAATCCCTTGAGCATTGCAACTATGGAATCATGTAAAAATAGTATTGAGAAGTTGATCCCTCAATAGATGCCTCACATTCTTTTTGTAAGTGTAGATCATGCCAACTTTTCATCTTATCTCCTCACTTCATAAGAATTTTTCTTTTTTGTTGTTAATCCTTAAAGATCTTCAAGCAATGCAACTGGCAGGTGTAAAGCTCTCTTCCCCAAGCTTTGATAGCTTCCTCCACAACTCCTTGCATGCAAAATTGTGCAAGCTTTGATAGCTCTCTTTTTTTTTTCTTTTCTTTAAGATAAACTAAAGTATAAATATACCTTTATTAATATTTGTTTTTTAATAATGAAATTAGTATTAATTGCACTCTTCCTTTCATTCCCTTAAAATAAAAAAGAAGTATTAAGATACAATATTAAAATATAATATCTATTTACTATAGTAGTAGTAATGTTAAATGTAATGTTATTTATAAAATTATTATTGTATTATCTTATTATGATAACAATTAAATAAAATATTAGTTTGCATTACTATGCTAATTTCTATTTTGACAAAATGTCAGAATACAACTATATATCAACTGATAACACTCTTGTGCTAAGTTTGGCTCATGACCCAATACCATCACAAGTCCTATCATTTAATAATCCTAGAATTCAATAAAGAGATTTTATTCTCATATATTATATATAAGAATCATTCATAAAATAATTTAATTATTATAAGAACTTGAAATTTCTAACATTAATTACGCACACATATGCAACCTAACTACATGAGTCAGTGCATGTGTGATTCCATCATGATAGGTTACCTCCACCTGCT